>ML660787.1:9121691-9175900 GCA_007570785.1 Antilocapra americana | reverse complement strand
TTTTTTTTTTTTTCCTCTTTATTCCAGACTCCCCTTCCGGGACGGAACCCGTCCCCAGCTCTTTGTCTCTCCCTCTACTTTTTTTTCTTTTCTTTCTTTTGTCCTACCTCCTCACGTCGGCACTGGGTCGCCTCTCCAGATGCCCGATGTCCTCTGCCAGCATTCAGTTCCTGTTTTTTGGAGTTTGCTCGGCCTTTAAAAGTTCTTTTGGTATATTTATTGGGGAGAGAGTGTTCTCCCCGTCCTATTCCTCCGCCATCTTAGTTTCGCCCCCCAATGTCTCTGCTTTTTAATATGCTGCCTAGTTTGGTCATTGCTTCTCTTCTAAGCAGCAAGCGTCTTTTAATTTCATTGATGCAGTCACCATCTGCAGTGATTTTACAGCCCAATAAAACAAAGTCTGTCGCTGTTTACATTGTTTCCCCATCTATTTGCCATGAAGTGATAGAACTGGATACCATGACCTTCATTTTTTTAATTGTCAGTTTTAAGCCAGCTCTTTCTCCTGCTTTCACTTTCATCAAGAATGTCTCTAGTTCCTCATCACTTTCTGCCATGAGGTTGGTGACATCTGAATATCTGAGGTTATTGATATTTCTCCCAGCAATCCTGATTCCAACTGGTTATTCATCCAGAACAGCAATTCTCATGATGTACTCTGCATGTAAGTTAAATAAGCAGGGTGACAATATACATCCTTAACGTACTCCTTTCCCAATTTGGAATCAGTCTGTTATTCCATGTCTGGTTGTAACTGTTACTTCATGACCTGCATATGTATTTCTCATGATGCAGGTAGGGTGGTCTAGCATTCCTGTATCTTAAAGAATTTTCCACAATTTGTTGTGATCCTTACAATAAAAGGCTTTAGCATAATCAGTGAAGCAGAAGTAGGTGTTCTTCTGGAACTCTCTTGCTTTTTTTATGATCCAATGCATATTGGCAATTTGATCTCTGGTTCCTCTCCCTTTTCTAAATCCAGCTTGAACATCTGGAAGTTCTTGGTTTATGTAGTGTTGAAGTCTAGCCTGGAAAATTTTGAGCATTATTTTGCTAGAGTGTGAGATGAGTGCAATTGTGTGGAGTTTGAACATTCTTTGGCATAGCCTTTCTTTAGGATTGGAATGAAAACTGACCTTTTCCTGTCCTGTGGCCACTGCTGAGTTTTCCAAACTTGCTGGCATATTGAGTGTAGCACTTTCACAGCATCATCTTTTAGGATTTGAAATAGCTCAACTGGAACTCCATCACCCCCACTAGCTTTGTTCATAGTGATGTCTCCTAAGGCCCACTTGACTTCACATTCCAGGATGTCTGGCTTTAGGTAAGTGATCACACCATCATGGTTATCTGGGTCATGAAGATCTTTTTGTATAGTTTTTCTCTGTATTCTTGCCATCTCTTCTTAATATTTTATGCTTCTGTTAGTTCCATACCATTTCTTTCCTTTATTGTGCCCATCTTTGCATGAAATGTTTGCCTGGTATCTCTAATTTTCTTGAAGACATATCTACTCTTTCCCATTCTATTGTTTTCCTCTATTTCTTTGCACTGATCACTTAGGAAGGCTTTCTTATCTCTTCTTGCTATTCTTTGGAACTGTGCATTCAGATGGATATGTCTTTTCTTTTCTCCTTTGCGTTTTGCTTTTCTTCTTTTCACAGCTATTTTTAAGGCTTCCTCAGACAACTGTTTTGCCTTTTTACTTTTATTTATCTTGGGAATGGTTTTGATCACTGCCTTCTATATGATGTCATGAACTTCCATCCGTAATTCTTCAGGCTCTCTATCAGGTCTAATCCCTTGAATCTATTTGTCACTTCCACTGTATAATCATAAGGGATTTGATTTAGATCATACCTGAATGGTCTAGTAGTTTCCCTACTTTCTTCAGTTTAAGTCTGAATTTGGCAAAAAGAAGTTCATAATCTGAGCCACAGTCATCTCCCAATCTTGTTTTTGCCGACTGTATAGAGCTTCTTTGCAGCCAAAGATGGAGAAACTCTATACAGTCAGTGAAAACAAGATTGGGAGATGGACATCGTCAATATGATTTCAGTATTGACCATCTCGTGATGTCCATGTGTAGAGTCATCTCTCTCAGCTCCTTTACCAGATTCCCAGGCTTGGGATATCTGTTTTGGGCCCTAGAACTTTTGCAACAGTGTGAGAACTTCTTTGGCTTAATTGTTCTCAAGTTTGTGGGGTGTCTACTTGGTGACTCTGTGGTGGGGCTCACGTGCCACGCCTCCCAGGTCTGCTGCAGCGAGAGCCACTGTCCCCATGGCAGGCCACTGCTGACTCTTGCATCTGCAGGAGATGCTCAGACACTCAAAGGCTTGTCTGGCGCAGTCTCCTGTAGTTTCCCTGGGTCCTGGTGCGCACAGCTTTTGTTTTGAGCCCTCTGAGCATCTCTGGCTTGTGTGGGGTTTAATTCTAAATGCAGTTCGGCCCCTCCTGCTGTCTGGTTAGGGCTTCTCCTTTGCATTTGGATGTGGGGTATCTTTTTTTGGTGAGATTCGACATTCTCCTGTCAATGGTTGTTCAGTGGTTAGTTGTGATTTTGGAGTTCTCACAGGAGAAAATGAGCGCACGTCCTTCTACTCTACCAATTTGTGTCAAGTCATTTTATGAAGATAAAATAGTAAATGCATATAACAATTATATACATATATACAGTTAACAATAAACATCAACATTAATGAAATAAAAACTGAAAGAAATGAATAGAGAAATATAAAAATCTAACAATAGTAACAGAGATATTAATATTGCACTTTCAGTAATGTATAAATACTAAGCAGATTTGACAGGGAAGTAGGAGATGTGAACAATATTAACAATATTAGGAAATAACTATAACTACCATATATCTATATAAGATACTGCTCATTAATGACATGGGATATTATATATATATGAATATATATATTTTTAAAAAATAAGTAAGCCTAGAATATTCTCCAGAATAGATGACACACTAAGCCAGAAAACAGACTTCAATAAAATTTTCAAGATGAAAATGATGTGCATTATATTTTCTGAACACAGTGGTATAAAATTAGAAAACAATAAAAAAAAATTTAGAAATTCAGAAATATGTGGATATTGAAAACACTTATATTTAACAGATGAGTCAGAGGGTGTAAAGAGGGAAATCAGAAATAATTCAAAATAAATTTAAGAAATCAAACCCTAACATACAAAACATATGAGATAGAGTGTATCTAGTACATAAATTGAAATTTTTAGCTTTGAATTCCTATACTAAAACAGCAAAAAAATTTCTAATAAATATTTAACCTTTCACCTTAAGAGACTTAAGATAAAAAGAAAAGCAAACCAACCTTAAAGCAAGAAGGTAAAAGGAAATAGTAGATATCTGAGTGGTAAATAATAAAAGAAAAATTGAAAAACCATAAAAATTAGTGAAACCAAAAATTGTTTCTTTGAAAAATCTCAATAAACTTGATAAAATTTTATGTAGATTTCCAAAGAATGAAAGAGAACCCTCAAAGAACTAAATCATATGTAAAAGAGCAAGCATTGCTATGGGCCTTATGAAACTAACAGAGATTATATAAGGAATACTATGAAAAATTCTATGGCAATTAATTACATAGATGAAACTAATGTATTCCTCGAAAGATGCAAGGTACCAAAAGTATTTCAATTAAAAGAAATAAAAATAAGACAATAGCAATAGAAAATATGAATGAACCTATAAAAGTGAAAAGATTAAATAGTAATGAAATAGTTTGAATTTATTTAAATATTTATTATTATAAAATAGTAATTTAAAAACTATCCACAAGTCAAAGTCTGGGTCAAGAATGCTAAATTCTATCAAAATGTTTAAAAATTGTAAATACTTATTTCACAAACTTCTTCAAAACATAAAGGATGGAATACTTTTCAAATTATTGTCTAAAATGAGTTTTACTCTAGTACTTAAACTATCAAAGACATTACAAGAAAAAAAATTACAGGAAAATGTATCTTATGAATAAGGATGCAAATATCCTTAACAGGGAGAAGGCAATGGCACCCCACCCCAGTACTCTTGTCTGGAACATCCCGTGGATGGAGGAGCCTGGTAGGCTGCAGTCCATGGGGTCACTAGGAGTCGGGCACGACTGGGTGACTTCAGTTTTATGCATTGGAGAAGGAAATGGCAACCCACTCCAGTGTTCTTGCCTGGAGAATCCCAGGGACAGGGGAGCCTGGTGGGCTGCCATCTACGGAGTCGCACAGAGTTGGACACGACTGAAGTGACTTAGCAGCAGCAGCAGCATCCTTAACAGAATATTAGAAATCTTAATCCAGCAACATGTTAAGAAATCATATACAATCACTAAGTAAGATTTCAAAGATATGAGATTAGGTTAACATCCAAAAATCAATTAATGTAATATGTTGTATCAATAGAATCAAAAGCAAAAATCATATCAATAGACACAGAAAAAACATTTTACAGAATTCAATACCCTTTCCTGATAAAAGCACTCAACAAACTAGATGAGAAATTTCTCAATTTAATAAAGAGAATCTATGAATGACCCAGAGCAAACATTATACTTTATAATAGTATACAGGTACTTTCCCCCTAAAATCAGGAACAGGACAAGGATGTCAATTCTCACCTCTTCTTTTAAACATTGTACTGAAAATTCTAATCAGAGAAATTGGCAAGAAAAAGAAAGCAATGGCCTCCAGCTGGTGTTATAATTAATAGTGAAAGACTGAATATCTCCTCATGTAATTAGGAACAAGTTAAGGAAGATTATTCTCCCATTCAACAAAGTATTGGAAGTTCTAGACAGTGCAAAAAGTCAACAAAGGAAATAAAAGGCATACAAATTAAAAATGATAAAATTGTCACTATTCACAGATGATATAATTATGTATGCAGAAGAGTCCCCCAAAATCTACAAAACTAACTTTAAAAATAATAAATGAGTTTACAAAGTTTTCAGCATAGAAGATAAGTATAGAAAATTGATTTTATTTCTGTATACTAGTGATGGGCACATAGACACTGAATTTAAAAGTACACCATTTACAATCACTCAAAAATGAAATTATTTGAGTATACTTCTAGGAGAGCATGTATAGGACTTGAGTGCCGAAAACTACAAAACAGATCAAAGAAATCAAGGAATGAACACATAGCCCAAAGTCAAGGTATTATTGCTATAACCTCTGGTATGTATGGGTTTCCCTGTGGCTCAGCTGGTAAGGACTCCGCCTGCAATGCGGGAAACCTGGGTTCATATCCCTGGGTTGGGAAGATCTCCACTACAGTATTCTGGCCTGGAAAATTCCATGGAATGTATAGTCTATGGGGTTGCAAAGAGTCAGACACAACTGAAGGACTTTGACTCACTGGTATGTACATGAAGGGATGAAGTTCACTTGCTATCTTGATTGCTGATTTTTTTTTTACTTACTGAATATTTTAGATAAAATCACAATGTGAAGACATGCACATGTAAACTAGTTCAGATTTTCTTGGAGATGGAATACTTGACTACGTTGGTTTCATCCTCAGCATCCCCAGAGGGTTGCAATGGGATGCTATGTATCAGTATACTCCATGCTGCAAGCCAA
Source organism: Antilocapra americana (assembly GCA_007570785.1). Lineage (NCBI taxonomy): Eukaryota > Metazoa > Chordata > Mammalia > Artiodactyla > Antilocapridae > Antilocapra > Antilocapra americana. Next base: position 9,170,290 of record ML660787.1, on the reverse strand, counting down.
GTGTGGGCAGACAGGCCACAAGATGGCACTGCATTAGTCTACTTGGTCACATTGGCAAGTCAGTAGGTGAAAAATACATTGAGGAATAGGATGCTGAGGTTTCAGAATTTATCTTAGTCAATCTGGAAAGCTGCTAAAATGAATTTTCCATCTCAGAGTCCTTTTGTATTTTACTAAGACTGCGATAATATTTGTATTGTCTTTTCAAACCTATTCCATTATGCTACATGAACATTTTATTTTATTTTTTAATTCATTATATTTATTTATTTTTTCTCCCTTTTATTGTTTTTGCCATACAATGACATGATATCACCATGGGTTTACATATGCTCCCCCTCCAGAAACCCCTCCCTCCCCCCTCCCTCCTCCCTCCCCCCCGGGAAATCTCGATGCACCAGCCCCGAGAATCAATCCTGGGCTGGCGATTGATTAGACATATGATAGTTAACATGTTTCAATGCCATTCTCCCATATCATCCCACCCTTTCCCTCATCCACAGAGTCCACGAGTCTATTCCATACATCTGCGTTCCTTTTGCTGTCTCGCATGTTGGGTTCTCGTTACTGTCTTTCCAGAGTGAAGTAAGCCAGAAGCAAAAACAACAATACAGTATATTAACACATATATATAGAATTTAGAAAGACAGTAACTAGAACCCTACATGAACATTTTAAACATCACAGAACCCTCAAAAGAAAATCTGTTTGACACTGACTCTTATTTACTCACCAATAGTGGTGATAGTAAATACTGTTACCTCAAACACTGTATATTATCACATCAAATGGTTAAGAAAACATAAATCAAGGAAGATTGAAATAAATGGAGAGATTTAACTTACTTAAGATGTCAATTTTAACAAAGTAACAAACAGCTTTCACAAAATTGCTGTTATGAACCCAGCAATATTTTTCTAATTATTAAATATTCTAAAGTTTATAATAATGGTAACATTAACCATAATATGTGTATTTGAATTTATTATAATTAATGATCATGGAAAATTCAACATCAGTCAGGTTTGCTTTTTACACTTAGAAAATACCACCTGCTTTAGCTTCAAAAATTTTAATTTGTAAGGCATGTCCATGTAGTAGAGTTTGAAATAGATGCCCGGCCTGGAGAACTTAGAAGTAACAACTGATTTAGAAGAACAGGACCACAGTAAATGATGTTCTGAGTTATTTTAATGCCTTTTATTTATTGCAATGTATAGCTGATTAGAAGGCTTTAGAACTTTATTATAAATCAGAATTTATGACACAAGGTAAATGCAATCTCATGAAAGCTGTAATATAAGCCACTTTAGGGAAAAGAAAAAAATCCTTTAACCAATAATAAGACCTTCGACACAATTATTTACAAGTAGAAGTGAAAGATCTAGTGGTACCTTTTATACTACCATTGTACATTCACCTGCTAGGCTTAACTTCAACATGGTTAAATTACTTTACATACAGACTAGCTTACATATATATCATTGTTATAGAAATGAAAATCAATAAATCTTCTCTAATGATGTCAAATAAATAATGACTCCAAAAGTATCCCTAACTAAGACACTTTTAAAATAGCATGCAATAAGCAAAACTGAAATAACACTAGAAACGCACCATTATTCACCCATTGTCACTAAGTTCCTTAAAAAAGATACTAACAGCAAAATTATTCCAGTGTGTCATTCACTCAGATCACTTTTCTAACTTATGAGATCTCAAAGCAGGAAGCATTTAAAAAATTGATCCATGTTAGCATTCATATGGGGCTACTCTAAAATTCATCATAGAAGAGGAATTTTCCCACTCTTATCTTCCACTCTTTATACATTTTTCTTTCTGTGATGGGACTAAGTTAGGTATACTATTCAGTGTATTGGGGTTCATCTGATATGGACTTATCAAACATTTTAACTAGAAATTATTGAAAAACTGTATGACAACATTACGAACAGGTTTTAGCCAAAATTATGGAGTAGACATTGTCAGAGATATATATGTAATTTTAAGCTGTAATACAACCCTGATATATATGTATTCAATATATATTATTGATTCAATCCCAGATATTTATATGGTTTAATTCCTGATCTGGAATATACCCTGGAGCAAGAAATGGCAACCAACTCCCATCAGTCTTGCCCTGGAAATCCCATGGACAGAGTTGGCTAGCTGGCTACAATTCATGGGTTCACAAAGAATTGGACACAGTTTAGCTACTGAACAACAACAAAAACAACAACAACATATATTCATATGTATACTGTAGCATATAGTATGAAGATCGTATGCAATTATTTTATTTTATTTTATTTTATTTGGACGCTAATTACTTTACAGTATTGTGGTGGTTTTTGCCATACATTGACAGGAATCAGCCACGGGTGTACCTGTGTTCCCCATCCTGAACCCTCCTCCCACCTTCCTCCCCATCCCATCCCTCAGGGTCATCCCAGTGCACCGGCCCTGAGCACCCTGCCTCATGCATGGAACCTGGACTGGCGGTCTGTTTCACATATGATAATATACATGTTGCAATGCTATTCTCTCAAATCATCCCACCCTCGCCCTCTCCCGCAGAGTCCAAAAGACTGTTCTATACATCTGAGTCTCTTTTGCTATCTCACATATAGGGTCATCATTGCCATCTTTCTAAATTCCATATATATGCATTAATATACTGTGTTGGTATATTTCTTTCTGACTTACTTCACTCTGTATAGTATGATCCAGTTTCATCCACCTCATTAGAACTGATTCAAATGTATTCTCTTTAATGGCTGAGTAATATTCCATTGTGTATGTGTACCACAGCTTTCCTTGTTGCTATATGAAAAATGGAATTGACTTTTGTGTATTAATCTTATATCCCATAACCTTGCTATCAGTTCAGTTGCTCAGTCATGTCTTACACTTTGTGACCTCATGGACTGCAGCAAACCAGGCTTTCCTCTCCAGCACCAACTCCCGAAGCTTGCTCAAACTCATTCCACTGAGTTGGTGATGCAATCCAGTCATCTCATTCTCTGTCATCCCCTTCTGCCTCCAATCTTCCCCAGCAGCAGTGTCTTTTCCAATGAGTCAGTTCTTCTCATGAGGTAGCCGAAGTATTGGAGCTTCAGCCTCAGCATCAGTCCTTCCAATGAATATTCAGGATTGATTTTCTTTAGGATTGATTGGTTTGATCTCCTTGCAGTTCAAGGGACTCTCAAGATTCTTCTCCAACACCGCAAAAGCAGCAATTCTTTGGCACTCAGCTTTCTTTATAGTCCAACTCTCACATCCATACATGACTACTGGAAAAACCATAGCTTTGACTAGATGGAACTTTGTCGGCAAAGTAATGTCTTTGCTTGTAATATGCTGTCTAGGTTGGTCATAGTTTTTCCTGCAAGAAGCAAGTGTCTTAATTTCATAGCTGTAGTCACCATCTGCAGTGATTTTAGAGCCCAAGAAAATGGTCTGTCACTGTTTCTATTGTTTTCCTATCTATTTGCCATGAAGTAATGGGACTGGATGCCATGATCTTCGTTTTCTGAATGCTGAGTTTTAAGCCAACTTTTTCACTTTCATCAAGAGGCTCTTTAGTCACTTTCTGCCATAAGGGTAGTATCATCTGCATAACTGAGGCTATTGATACTTCTCCCAGCAATCTTGATTCCAGCTTGTCCTTCATCCAGTCCAGCAGTTCCCATGATGTACTCTGCATATCAGTTAAGTAAGTAACCTTGATGTAATTGCTTATTGACTTCAGGATTTGTTTTTTCTGTTGTAGATTCCTTAATATTTTATATAGACAGTAGTGTCATCTGGGAACAAAGACCTTTTTATTTCTTCCTTCCTAGTCTGTATATCTCTTATGCATTATCTAAGACTTTTAGTATAATATTGAACATTATGTTTGAAAGTATACATCCTTACCTTTCTCCTGATTTTATTGGGAAACTATCTAGTTTCTCATGTTAAATGTGGTACTAGCTGTTATGTGCTTTATGGATGTCCTTTGTAAAGTTAAGAAATTTCTCTTCTTTTCCCTGTTAGCTGAGATATTTTATTATTAACAATCGTGTGCCCTTCTCAAATGATTTATTTTGCATTTACAGAAATGATCATGTAATTTTTCTTCCTTAGACTGTTGATGATGGATAGCATAAATTAATTTTTGAATGTTATATCAATCTTACATATAAGATTGATGTATATGAATCAATATACATGATGAATACATCCCAGTTGGCTGTGGCTTAGAATTTTTTATACATAACTGGAGTTTGTTTGCTATTATTTTATTAAGGATATTTACATCTGTTTTTTTGAAAGATATGTCTGTAGTTTTTCCCTCTTGTGATTTCCCTGTTTGGTTTGGGTATTAAGGTAATGCTTATTCATACAATGAGTTAGGAAGTATTCCCTCTGCCTCTATTTTCTGGAAAAGACTGTAGAATATTAGAGTAATTTCTTCCTTAAATATTTGTTAGAACTTGCCAGTGAGCACTGATATTTTCTGTTTTAAAAGCTTATTAATTCAATTTATTTAATCATATATATCATTTATTCTACCTGTATAAGCTTTGGTAGGTGTGTCTTTAGAGAAACTGGTCCATGTTGTCTATGCTATTAAATTTTTGGAGATAGAATTGTTCATAATATTCCTTTATTATCCTTTTAATGTGTGCAGAAACAGCAGTGATAGGGCCTCTGTAATTTCTGGTACTAGTAATTTATATCTTCTCTTTTTTTTCTCTTTTGTTTCATTTTCAATAGATTTGTATTTTCTCATTATTGTTTTTCTGTGCCTTTTTTTAAATTGCTGTTTATGTCATACTTTATTTGTTTAAAAAACTAATCATTGTGAAGTTTCTCTTCTTGAATGCCAGGCATTTCCAAGTTGCAATTAATATTCTTGAGAATTATTCTGTTATGAGGTTATGTTACTTGAAAGCAATCTTATCTTTTAGGATGCTGATTTTTAAACCATGTAAGTAGGATTACCATAGCCTTAGACTGGATGTTAATTTTTCTCCATAGAGTCCATAGACTTCTTTTCCAGATAAAGTTTCTCTCCTGGGCTTGTGGGATAAAGCATTGCTATCTTTCCTATGTGGGTTCTGATGATTTTTCATCTGATCCCCTTGAGGTGCTACTTCCTAGGCCTCTTAGAGTTTCCTTATACTATCTGTGTATTAATCAGTGCTTATCTGAATAAACCAGGGGGAAACTTCTACCTAATATCAGAATTTCCTCTGGTATTCCGGTGCCTATAAATTCTAAACACCTGTAGTTCACAGCCTCTGATCTGTTTCTTCCATTCACAGGGTCTGCCTGTTTGCCTTGGTTCTCCTCCTTTTGTCTTGGCCTGGAATCCCTCTCTAGACATTTTTTCTGGAGGCAATCAGAGTTATTAAATCAACACCTCACCCCACCCCATATTTTAGTGATTAGTCTGATATCCAGTGTCTTGAGCATTTTTGTTTTATTTTTTTGGCTATTCCATATGAGAAGGTGAATCTCTGTTTCTCTTTCTTGACAGAGAACAGACTATCAGTAATAGGATCGGCAGTCCCTGAACATGAGAGATAGGAATTTCACTCAAACATATTTAGCTTATGAGGAAAATGCATTAATTCATAAAATTAAGATAGCTATTGAACCCAGCTTCGGGTAAGGATGCAAGTGCTCCTGGATGTCAAGAACACTCGAACTTTGAATAGTCTCTCTCTACTTTTTACAGTTTCTGCTTCTTTATTGTGAGCCTCATCTTCTCCTCATCATAGGCAACTTGGCTGCAAGGAACCCTGTAGTTTAATCTGTATCTATTACAATTAAAGAGGAAGTGTTTTGATGCTTTCTGTGGAGATACACAGATCCCTGCCTCATTCACTTTTCCACACTAGCCTCTTTAATGGTAGCAGGAAGACTGTTTGAGCATCTCTGTGTGTGTTTGGGGTGGTAAGGGTGAGTGAGTAGAGACTGCAATCAAGAAAAAAGATTGCTGTTCAGACTGCCCTACAACTGTGCTTTAGAAGTTAATAATGTCATACTAGTAGTCATATAACAAAAATACTGAAATATTCATCTAGTTGGTATACGGAAAATACTTTTTTTATTTTCAAGAAAATAAGTTTCCCAGTGGAGTATGTGTTGATTATTTAAGTTTTGTATCCATCGTCAAAATTAAATACTGCTTTTACAGAGCAGACATCTTCTCTTTGAAGTATGATTACATCTCAAGAGACTCCAGTTTTAAGTTTCTTGGACACAGATCATTTTGACACTCAGAGTTTTCATTGGTATTATAATCTTTCTGATTTTTTTCCTTCAACTTGTCATTTCTTCATCAGTTTTAATTTACATCATCCGTATCTGTAAACTTGATTTTTCTTTTGTTATTTTCTGAGAGACAGAAGGGCAAATAACACCTACATGGATTATGGCAAAATAGCAACTATCTAGCAATACTCTGGAAATGCTCAAACATTATTTAGATTAATGTAGACATAGACACTGGGCTTCCAAGGTGGTGGTAAAGAATTTGCCTTGCGGTGCTGGAGACATGAGATGTGGGTTCTTATGGCAGATCCCCTGGAGGAGGGCATGGCAACCCACTCCACTATTCTTGTCTGGATAATCCCATGGACAGAGGAACCTGGCAGGCTATGTTCCATCGGGTTGCAAAGAATTGAATGTAACTGAAATGACTAAGCAGGCAGACAGGCAGAGAGGCTAAAATTTTATTTTAGTTTATTTTTATTTATTTACTTTTAATTAATTTATTTATTTTTTCCTTTACATTATCGTGTTGGTTTTGCCATACATTGACATGAATCCGCTATGGGTATACATGTGTTCCCCTTCCAGAACCCCCTCCCACCTCCCTCCTGATTCCATCCCTCTGGGTCATCTGGTGCACCAGCCCTGAGCACCCTGTATTATGCATCAAACCTGGGCTGGCGATTGATTTCACATATGATAATTTACATGTTTCAATGCCGTTCTCCCATATCATCCCACCCTTGCCCTCTCCCATAGACTCTAAAAGACTCTTCTATAGATCTGCATCTCTTTTGCTGTCTCGCATGCAGGGTTATCATTACTATCTTTCTAAATTCCATATATATGTGTTAGTATACTTTATTGTTGTTTTTCCTTCTGGCTTACTTCACTCTGTATAATATTTTAAAAAGTAGCTTGAAAATCACTGTTAGTGTCAGAGACATTGGAATAATTTTTATCACCATCATCTATGGAAGTCAGTGATATGTTTCTCTTTCTTCATCTGATAGGGATATAGAACTATCAAATGAGTCAATTACTAAGTTAGGAATATTTTTGATGGAGGAAAAGAAATGATTATTTTTCAAAGTGAATGATTTACTGTATTGTTGGCTACATTTCATTGAAATATATGTAAGAAATTCAGCCCCCACAGCCTTCTAAAAAACTCTCTCTGGCAAAATCAGGTTTTAATTTTACATATAAACAAAAATTTTGAAAAGTAAGATAATTGTGAACTCTCACTATTTTTTTCAGAGATTATTTTTCTATGTGATCATATAATAGGTATCTCAGATATGGTAATACTAAAAAAAACAGCTTAGGTATTAGAATAATAGGATGAAGAAGTGGAAAATGATGTTATTCTTATACAGTTAAAATTAATTTAATGCATGCAAAATTTACCATCCATGGGAGGACCTGTTGGTTGATAAGTTTAGATAGTTAGACTGGGACCAAGCATAAAAAGGTTTCTACATAGAATTATTTGGATCGAGGATTTTTTTTTTTAATTCTTTTTTTTTTTTTCTTTTTTTTTTTTTTATTAGTTTTGCCATACAATGATATGGATCGAAGATTTGAATTCACTGGGAACTATAGCAAGATTTCTGAAGAGAAGTACCATAATTTGTAGCATATTATTTTCTGTTAATTAAGGATAAAATATTAATTAGTGAAACAATTTTGATTTTCCAGAATAAAAATATTTGCATGTTGAACTCCCTCATGTAAAATATTACTAAGTCATTAATCAACTCCATTTTTATTTATATGTTTTATTCAAATAAAAAATAAATTAGAAATGAAAATGGAGTTAGCAGAAGCTATGGCTACCATAACATTTTTTTAAACTTTTTATAAGTAAATAGGAATATTCTTTGCTATTGTGTGTTGCCAATTACTCCAGTGCCATTTTGTCTTTGCTTATTTTGTCCTTGGATATGTATAAAGGAAATCACAATTTTATTGATATTTATGCAGTCATTTGTTTATTGCCTTTTTAATGGTCCCAGCTCTGTTTGATTAAACTTTTATCCAACTTCAGTTTTACAACATATAGAGTTTAATTATCAAAAGGCAAGTTTTAGCATTTTGTTTGTCTTACTATGAAAAGTTGGAAGATACTGTACAAGGTCTTCTGAGTTTACAGTCATTGGCTAGCTTTACAAATTCAATTTGATTATTAAATTATATTGTGGTTCTTACTGTTTGAAAACCTCAGAATAGCAGTGGGCCAGATGTTGTTGCCTGATTAGATACCAAGATATTTTAATCAGCAGCTGCAGCATTATAAACCTCCTCTTTTAATACTTCACTTTAAATTTTCCATCTGCTTTTAGCATCTGGTCAGTTCTGTCTAGGCTACCATTCTATTTCATTTCTTCTTTTTTACCCCGCAAATAACATAGTTGACACAAAACTTCTCTATTAGCCCTTAAGACCAAATCAGATATGCCACTTTATATATATATGTATATATATATATATATATATAATTTATTTATTTATTTTTACTGTATTGGTTTTGCCATGCATTAACATGAATCTGCCATGGCAGATATGCCACTTTTTAAAATTTTTAAACCCATGTTTATAAAGAGTTTTCGTTTTTCACTACATCTATGGTACATAATGTAGGCTGATGACATATTACACTTAATATTACAATATTCACTAAAAGTGAAAGTGAAAGTGGAGTCTCTCAGTCTTGTCCAACTCTTTGTGACCCCATGGACTGTAGCCCATCAGGCTCCTCCGTCCATGGGGTTTACCAGGCAAGAATACTGGAATGGGTTGCCATTGCCTTCTCAAGGAGAGCTTCCTGACCCAGGGATTGAACCCAGGTCTCCTGCATTGTGGTAGATTCCCGTTTGAACACCAGGGAAGCTAAAGAAAACTTAATTATCAGACTGATTAAGTTGTATCCATCACCCTTTTCAAAGGGATATGTTGGTAAAATAACCATGCTGAAATATTCTTTCACATTTGTCTTATTACTGAGGAATGGATTTAGAGAATGGAGGTAAACAGTATTTTATAATATAGGTATAAAGCCTGTGCAAATAATAGCAACATACACTTGCCAGTATTTGAGACCAGAATTCTAGAGACTGAGTCAAAGATGACATTATCGGAAACTCGTACACAGCAGCTGCTCTGTACTGCTCAGCAACTTGCTCTTTTCCATCATCTTCTCCAAATATAAGCTTCACTGAAGCCTGGGGTGCTCTATGAAAATGAATGTATCTATACCAACCCACACATCTCTTTCTTGACTAAAATGCTACTGCATCTAATTTACTAAAATGTTGATTTTCATGACTTAATTTGTAATTTTACTTAACCAATTAGGTTAGAAGTCAGTTTAGAGGTGGAGAACCCAAGAGAGAGAGGAGCCTCGTGGGCTGCTGTCTATGGAGTCGCACAGAGTCAGACACAACTGACTTAGCGACTGAGCAGCAGCAGCAGCAGCTTTATTTATCTACATACTGTGAAAGTGACAGTTGCTCAGTCGTGTCCGACTCTTTGTAACTCCATGGGATTCTTCAGACGAGAATACTGGAGTGGGTAGCCTTTCCCTTCTCCAAGGGATCTTCCCAACATAGGGATCGAACCCAGGTCTCCCACATTGCAGGCAGATTCTTTACCAGTTGAGCCACAAGTGAAGGCCAAGAATACTGCTGTGGATAACCTATCCCTTTCCCAGGGGATCTTCCTGACACAGGATTCGAACCAGGGTCTCCTGCATTGCAGGCAGCTTCTTTATCAATTGAGCTATCAGGGAAGCCCATCTATATACTTTATAAAACTGAACATACTTTTGATGATTTAGAGAATATACAGTAAGCATTGAGGACTAAGAGATCATTCACATTATAGAGTGATCAACCCAGATATTGTGAAGATAATAAACTTTAACAGTCAAACAGCATTGAGTAAATAAGCCAGGAAACATTTATTTAGGCAGTGAAGCAGAGGGCATATTTACAGCTGAATTCAGTTTACAAATAGAACAAATTCTAAATTCCTTCATTGAAAAATATATTTTGTGCCCAACATATGCATGCCCATCACACTTTGATGTCCTTATATACCCCATAAATAAAAGAACAAACAAAAAACCCAAGCATATATAGCTGCTTATATGTAGTTTATAATGCAATGGAGACTAGAAAATAATTTTTTCCAAAAATCATGTCACCTAAAGATCATGCTATAAGACCTAGGAACTTTATAAGACAGTTCCCTAGAAAAGTATTAAACACACTTTATACTACTTTAAAAGACCATATGTTTCCTAAGTGTGTTTGGGAGAATCTGGTGTTTGAGGCCACAGTACTTGCATGGATTTTGATAGGAGCAAAAAGAACTGTAACCATGATGAAAATTAGATTTGATAACAACAAAAAAACTACATGAAATTTGAGTTTTGACCAGTTTTAGTTGTTACAACTAGTACATCAATAAAGTGATCATGCCTGGACATACCAATAAAAGCTTCAGAATAATGTCCTAAGGTAATGGTAAATGAGGGGGAAAAAAAGAGTTTCATCAGAACAGAAATATTTCCCTTGATCATTGACTTTGAAATTTATGTAAGAACAGTTTTAAAATGAATGGCATAACACCTCTTTAATTAAATAGTATATTATCTGTTTCTGATAGGTGAATATCCTCAATTTCAACAAATCCTACATAGTTCACTCTGGTATATATTATTAGTATTAACTGTCTGGTGCTTTTGATGCATTTATAGTAACCTCAGTTAATGAAGAACTATTTGTACTTAATATAAAGGAAAGATGTTTGATGTAACTGAACCCAAGTTATATTTTCAGCAAATTATTTTTAAATAGATTGTATAGATCCCATTTGACTGTGATATTCTTTGGTGACAAAATCCATTGCCAAGTCTCAATTACTTAAAAGACTGTAAATCAATAAAAACAATTTGTATTTGTTAACCTTGATTTTTAAAAACCAAATCAAAATAAATTACTTAATCCTAAATTGCATAAATAAAAACAACAAACAAAATTAAATTTTGCTTGTTGTTTATCAAACCACAATAATATATTTGAGCATACTCTTACTAGTAGTGATGGCTTTTACTTATTTATCCTCAAAGTATTTAATTTTTTTATCAACTAGAAGTATATCTATTTATCCATCTATAATTTAGTGATATTAGTTATGGTGAAGACAAAAACACAAAAGCCAAATAAAAATGGACTTTAGTTGTGAAATGATGGATTTAAGATTATGATTTGTGAATTAGGAAAGTTTATAGATTGAGATATTAATTTTACAAATTTACCTATTTAATGTTATATATACACAATAAGAATAACTATCATAATGTTCAATATGAGGTAAAATGCAAAAACAAACAACAGAACAGTTACGTAATTATAACCGAATTTATTTATAAGTTTATTCATTGGGAACTCTTACCAGGTTTTATTTTGGTTTTAGGAAATAATACTATGTCCTAATCATTCTTCCTAATAGGCCATTTAACATCAATCATTGCTTAGAAGCCCTTTCTGCTTTCTTCAAGAATGTGACATTTTTATTTTGTCAAAATCCAGAATAATGAAAGCCTAAAACAAAGTTACATTCCAACATTCAATTTCTAATATAATAAATTATATATGGAGTATTTTTTTGCTGAGTTTTGCAAAAATTTGCTCATATATCCATCTCTTGAATGAAAATGATAAAATCTTCAAATACTTAAATTGTCCATTAGTAGCCATTGCACTTTATCAAGATATTGTGAAATCAGTTTTGTGGATTATTTAATAGGATGAATAAAAAGAAATAAGGAACAGTGCAATTTCTTATAATGAGTTCTTTAATTTGAAATGCCTACTATTATTCCTAGGTCTAAAATTACTGTGTATTTTTATTACATTTCCAGGAACTAAAGGTGATTTGCAAACACAATTTCCAAAATAGGTAATTTCAACATCAGAAGTTTGCAAAGAAAACGCAGAAGAAGGAGACATTTGACTGCAGGAAGATCTTCTAAGAAAAGACACCACCTGTCTGCAGGTACATACATATCTAGGAAATCATGTTGATGGTAATGTTTTAAACTCACAGCAAATGTATTTCAAGTATAATATTCTTGATTATTTTTGCATTCAGTTCTTGAACTTCTTATAGTCAAATCAAAACTTACGTTGGTAGATATTTCCTAAGTTTTTATATATGTGAAGAAATTACTCTTTACTATTACTCCATACCCTGCATGTTCCTTGCCAGCACCGAGGAAGGCAGAGAGCTGTTTTGATTGAGTTCATTCACCCACAGCATTGCTGGGGATTCAAAATAGATTTCTTGTAGTTTACCAATTAATCTGCAGGGGATCTGGTCCAAGCTGGAAAGAAGTGGGACCTGCTGAGATTGGCTGAAGATCTGTTAGTGTGAGAGAGAGCTCATGCGATAGCCAGCATCACAGTTCATTTAGCTCCGTTAGTAAAAATGCTAATGTTTGATTATATGATACAGACACCAAGAGACTGATGCTTTTGATTTAGCCATTCAGTAATACAAACTAAGAAATTAAAAAGGCTTGAAGTTATGTAATCTAGATCAAGCCTTAAAAAAAAAAAAAAACAAGACGTCCTGTTCTGAGCAATATTTCCTTGACTTACTTTTGCTTTTTATAAGAAGGTGAGAGTTAAAATATGTTTTAAAAATCTAGTTGGACAGACATAAATGTTAACAAAATTAAAAACATCTTGCTTGACTTCTCCATGGATCCCCATGTTAAAAACATAGAGAGGGCTTCTCGTATAGTAATGAAATCATGTACCTCTACCATAATTTCCTTTATATATGTGCTTCTTGAATAGTTATTGTCAGAGAAGAGTTTTCTGTTAGCACTTATGAATCATACCCTTGAGAAATGCTCCCAGGAGGATATAATTCATAGTTTACTAGGAGAAATATCGAGTTTTCTGTGTGTGTGCACATAGATGTTTGTTTTCCTATTTCATTCTCCCTTGCTCATTCCCTTGAGAGACAACAGTAGAATCATTTTGCTGAAAGCTACTTGGCAACAGTATTAGGGCCATATCCAAATTGCCTTCATCCTCTGTACATCTGTGGAGAACATTATTGGTTTTTTATTGCAGACCTCAACTTCCATCTTAGAGAAGTGTTTTTCGCTAAACCTCATTGTAAGTTTGTAAGTTGCCCACATAGAAAGGACTGGGATTATGTAGACTTAGTTTATCAGAAACAAAGAAACAAACAAAAAAAGAGTGGCTTTGTAACAGACAGGATGCGTTTCAGTAAAATAGCGAGTAGACTGGGTTGACTATAGTTGTCATTTGATCACTCATGGTGTCACATGGGAAATTACCATACATCTTTGGGGTTTTGACTTGATGAGAATGAGTATGCCCCAAAAAACTGCTTCTGTAAGCGATTTTATTTTTGCCACAAATTCATTTTAAAAATTTGAAGGGTGAAGCAAAATGTTGATGTTCATGACGCCATGCTCTTTCATGAAAGTAGCAAGGGGATGAAATCAGAGAAAGAACAATAATCATAGTAATTATAATAATAATTGTAATATAGCAATAGTAATAATAATGATTGTACACATCTAAGGCAGTAGACAGTCATCTAAAAGGGGGAAATTCGAATATCTGGGCTTCTATATTTCTATTGAAATTTAGCAGCATGTTTCACATTTCAAAAAGGGGTAAAGATTTATGAAACTTTTAGTACTGATATGTGAATATCAAATTTACCTTATGTCATGTATCCTCAGCTACCTTCCTAAATCTGTCTGCATTTGATGTTGAATACCTTTCCCTGAATGGCTTGAAGGTATAGCTCAGATTTATTCATATAACAGCTGCATACTATCACATTGACTATTATACCATAACTTAAGTATCCAGTTTATGACCTATCCAATTTTCTATGATTACATAGTAACTATATTGAAAAGCTGGAGAACATTGTACTTGTAGAAGTAAATCTCTTAAGATTTTAATTGGCCCATGCTTTTACTAACATTGGAAAGAAATATTAATGTACTTCTTGAAGTCACATCATCAAATGGAAGTCATTGCTATTGATTGGTATTTTTAGAAAAAAATATTTGAAGTTGGTGCTATTTACATTATTATTCTATGGCCCTTGAAATCAATGGTGTATAAATATCAAAGATGTGGGTATAAAAATCAAGAAGCAAATACATTCTTTCATTCTACTCTTGTATACTATATAATTATGTAAAATACACATATATCATAAATACATGCATAAACATATTTTTAAATCAAGTGCTTTTCTGTCAAGTATAAATATTTATGAAAACAAAAGATACCTTCAGTTTTCTTCTTCTGTTAAACACAAATTCTTCTTTAATCATATGTCATGATCAGTATCACATTGGTTATATAATATGGATGCTCTCCATTAGTTTTCAATGTGCAATGGAAGGACTTTCCTTTCTCTGAGAATAAGAGGTAACACATGATATAAACATGAATCTCTATAAGAAAACTTGCTTATCTTGTGAGTTGTTGTATTCCCATTTTCAATATATTTATTAGCACTTGGATCAGAATTATTTGAAAGATTCCTTGTGCATTTTAATTAGTTTCCTTTACAAAACATCCAGATGACACAATCCTTATGGCAGAAGGTGAAGAGGGACTATAAAGATCCTCTTGATGAAAGTTAAAGAGGAGAGTGAAAAAGCTGTATTAAAACTCAACATTCAAAAAATGAAGACCATGGCATTTGGTCCCATCACTTCATGGCAAATAGATGGGGAAACAATGACAGACTTTATTTTCTTGAGCTCTAAAATCACTGCAGATGGTGACTGCAGCCATGAAATTAAAAGACTCTTGCTCCTTGGAAGAAAAGTTATGACCAACCTAGACAGCATATTAAAAGGCAGAGATATCACTTTGCTAACAATGGTCTATCTAGTCAAAGCTATGGTTTTTCCAGTAGTCATGTATAGATGTGAGAGTTGGACCTTAAAGAAAGCTGAGCAATGAAGAATTGATACTTTTGAACTGTGATATTGGAGAAGAATTTTGAGAGTCCTTTGGAATGCAAGGATATCCAACCAGTCAATCCTAAAGGAAATCAGTCCTAAATATACATTGGAAGGAATGATGCTGAAGCTCCAACATTTTGGCCACCTGATGTGAAGAACTGACTCACTGGAAAAGACCCTGATGCTGGGAAAGATTGAAGGCAGGTGGAGAGGGGAGGACAGAGGATGAGATGGTTGGATGGCATCACCAACTTGATGGACATGAGTTTGAGTAAGCTCTGGGAGTTGGTGATGGACAGGGAAGCCTGGCATGCTGCAGTCCTTGGGGTCAAAAAGAGTTGGACATGACTGAGCAACTGAACAACAATAATGAACAATGGAAATCAGTGTATTATGCCCAGAGACCAGAAGGATGAACTATACCACAGTGAATGACAGGACCCAGCAGCACTCAGAGGTCAAGATTAAGTACGCTTATCTCAGAGGAGACCAGTGATATAACAGTAGAGTTAGGCCAATAAATTTTCTCATATCATAGACCACTTTTATAGTTCTCATGCTATTTTTCAGTTATTATTTTTTGCTCATTCTTGACTAGGTGAGTTATTTCTAAACCATGTTTTACCCTCATTTGGGGTCAGCAGAAAAGTCTAGCTGCACCAATGAACCTTGTGGAATTAACCACCAGGTTAATACCTTTAACTGTTCATTAGCCAGCTAATATCCATTTCACATTGGACATAAGCTGGACAACAAGTTGATGGCCATTTTTTGTAGTCAAAATTTTCTGTCTAGTAAATATATTTCACAGGAAATCTTAAGTCAATAAGGACACAACGGTGTTTGTTTTCTGGCAAATATAGTTTTCTTCAAGCAAGAGGCTTAATTTATGAAGGAACCCATCCATGTGCTTGATTTTCTTTCTTTTTTTTTTCCTTTTTATTCAGAACAGACGGAGTGCTGTCTCTGCACAGATGTCTTTATAACTGTTTGTGGTTTTATTCTGGTTCTTTTGTAAAAATGTTATACAAGGAGCAAGACAAAGTATTATCAAGGATGTATTAATGAAAGGGTGAGGAATCCAAAAACTCGGTAACTTATGGCATAGCCTGCCTCCACAGACTGTTTCTGCATGTATCTGAGCCTGTACCATGCCTCATGATGTGTTTTCTTTAAGCAGTGCAATTGCACTCATTTCACATGCTAGTAAAGTGATGCTCAAAATTCTCCAAGCCAGGCTTCACCAATATGTGAACCGTGAACTTCCAGATGTTCAAGCTGGTTTTAGAAAAGGCAGAAGAACCAGAGGTCAAATTGCCAACATCTGTTGGATCACCAAAAAAGTAAAAGAGTTCCAGAAAAGCATCTACTTCTTCTTTATTGACTATGTCAAAGCCTTTGACTGTGTGGACCACAACAAACTCTGGAAAGTTCTTAAAGAGATTGGAATACCAGACCACCTGACCTGCCTCTTAGGGATCTATATGCAGGTCAGGAAGCAACAGTTAGAACTGGATAGGGAACAGCAGACTGGTTCCAAATAGGAAAAAGAGTATGTTAAGGCTGTATATTGTCACCCTGCTTATTTAAATTATATGCAGAGTACATCATGAGAAATGCTGGGCTGGAAGCACAAGCTGGAATCAAGATTGCCAGGAGAAATATCAATAACCTCAGATATGCAGACGACAACACCCTTATGGCACAAAGTGAAGACGAACTAAAAAGCCTCTTGATGAAAGTGAAAGAGGAGACTGAAAAGTTGGCTTAAAGCTCAACATTCAGAAAGCTAAGATCATGGCATCCAGTCCCATCACTTCATGGCAAATAGAGGGGGAAAGAGTGTCAGACTTTATTTTTTTGGGCTCCAATATCACTGCGGATGGTGATTGCAGCCATGAAATTAAAAGATGATTATTCCTTGGAAGGAAATTTATGACCAACCTAGATAGCATTTTAAAAAGCGGAGACATTACTTTGCCAACAAAGGTCTATCTGGTCAAGGCTATGGTTTTTCCAGTAGTCATGTATGTATGTGAGAGTTGGACTATACAGAAAGCTGAGTGCTGAAGAATTGATGCTTTTGAACTGTGATATTGGAGAAGACTTTTGAGAGTCCCTTGGACTGCAAGAAGATCCAGCCAGTCCATCCTAAAGGAGATCAGTCCTGGGTGTTCATTGGAAGGACTGGTGCTGAAGCTGAAGCTCCAGTACTTTGGTCACCTGATGAGAAGAGCTGACTCATTGAAAAAGATCCTGATGCTGGGAAGGATTGAGGGCAGGAGGAGAAGGGGATGACAGAGGATGAGATGGCTGGATGGTATCACCGACTTGATGGACACGAGTTTGAGTAAACTCTTGGAGTTGGTGATTTACAGAGAGGCCCAGCATGTTGTGACTCATGGGGTCACAAAGAGGTGGACACAACTGAGCTACTGAATTGAACTGAACTGAAAAAGTTAACTAAATGTTACTAACTTGGAGTTACTAATAGCCAGAGGCAACCATTGTGCTTTTTAATTTTGTTACATTGCTGGATCTGTCTAGTCAAGGCTATGGTTTTTCCAGTGGTCATGTATGGATGTGAGAGTTGGACTATAAAGGAAGCTGAGCGCCAAAGAATTGATGCTTTTGAACTGTGGTGCTGGAGAAGACTACTGCCAGGAGATCTAACCACTCCGTCGGAGATCATTCCTGGGTGTTCATTGGAGGGACTGATGTTGATGCTGAAACTCCAACACTTTGGCCATCTGATGCGAAGAGCTGACTCATTGTAAAAGACCCTGATGCTGGGAAATATTGAGGAAGGAGGACAAGGGGACGACAGAGGATGAGATGGTTGGATGGCATCACCGACTCAATAGACATGGGTTTGGGTGGACTCTAGGAATTGTTGATGGACAGGGAGGCCTGACGTGCTTGGTTCGTGGGGTGGCAAAGAGTCGGACACAGCTGAGCGACCTTCCTAAACTGAATTGAACATTGTTGGGAGTGTCCTGCAATATTTTTGAAACAGGTAGATGCTCAGAGGAAAAGAAATCCTGTCCAGAGAACATTTTATAAATGAAACTATTCACTTATTTGCCTCACTCTCTCCCCCAGGATACTAACTGTCTTAGCTTTTCTTGAGAAAGCAAAATATGAGAGAAACTTAGATACAAGTACACTTATTCTGGAAAGTAATCTCAAATAAAAGAGAAGGGCTGGGAATGATTAAACAAGGAAAGAGGGAAAGACAGTTTAAGGATGCATTTTCAAAGATTGTGATTGTGGACAAATGTGCCATGCTTGTGAAGATCTTTTAGGGACCCATAAAGATCATTCACATGATGTGTGTGAGGACCTGAAAGGTGGATCTCCTGTTATTAATGTGAGGAAGATCCCTCTTGTTTCCTTTATACCCCTCCTCTGTGCCTGTGTGAGTGTAGGGTGCATTCCCGGGGCATTCCGTCCTGCTGAATTGAAAAAGCACAGCAGCAGAAAGCAGAGTTATGTGAAGCAGCTCCAACAGATGCAGGCCTATTCCAGTTGTGTGAAGGTGATGATACAGCAGTGACCCAGGTCAAAAATGGGTTTTGAGAAACAAGAGCTAGGGGACAAGAGGTGTCCAGGATATTAACTAGAAGAATCTGTGAATTAGAGTCAATTCCTCTTCTCAGTAAAATTATTGTATCCCAAAGGTATATAAAGATTAATTGAGAGTGACTGATACAGAATCTGAAGTGCACTAGTTACAATAAGAAGAAACACTGCACAAGGTAACAGGTATTTGTATATTGATGGCTCAGGGCTTGAATGAATGGCTGATGTTCTCACTTGCTCTGATACTTTGCTCAGTTTGGTATTTTCACACAAGGAAGGTTAATATGAGTAATACTCTGGGAAACTAATGCAAAGGAGTATTAATTGGAGTGAAGAAGTCAGAAGAGATATTATACAAGGCTTTTCCAATTAACTTTCTGTATTCCTCGGTCCTACTGAGAGAGGCATGACCCTTCTAATTGCCAGGGACTAATAGGCTTGTGGTGCATTTGATCCAGGAAACAGCCAGTGGAAATAAAATAAGCATCTAGTCTTAGTTTATAAAAAGAAATTACTTCTGAGACAATATGGTTTTACTTAGGGAAGGAATGAAAGTCTAAAGGCAGATCTGAATCTAATTGATTTGGAATATTTCCTAGGTGGTGCTAGTGGTAAAGAACATACTTGCTAATGCAAGAGGCATAAGAAACCCAAGTTAGATTCCTGTGTTGGGAAGGTCCCCTGGAGAAAGGAGTGGCAATCGTCTCAAGTATTCTTGCCTGGAGAAGCTCATGGACAGAGGGGCCTGATGAGCTTACACAGTCCATGGGGTCCCAAAGAGTTGGACACAACTGAAGCAACTTAGCATGCACACCATGCACGGAGAAATCAGGGGTCAACAATTTTGGTCTCAGCAAACTGGCTTTGTGTTTGAGTGTTATGCCTTCTGTACTTTCTTGAAATCAAAATTTCATAAGCTCCTCGCCATGTGCAAAGTTAGTGCTGCTTTACATGCTAGTCAATTAATTAACAGTATCCTACTATTTATCCTGGGATTCTCTAGCTTGATATTTTTGCTTCTCTCCATGTTTATCCAACAAGTTTCTTATTCTCTGCATTTGATCTTTGACCTCATAATAGACATTAGTTCACATAGTACCCCAAATCTCTCATTTCTTCAATATAAAATATTCATTTTTATTTTCTAGCTTTCTGTATACTCATTTAGTGATGGGGATACTAAGTTACATAGTTTTTTGAATGTTTTGCAGTACATGCTAACATTTTATAATGAATTATCTTAATACTATTTAATTTCAGTCACAAGTACTCAATATAAATAGAAAAACAATGAGAGGTATTCAAATGATAACCAGATAAGAAAAGATCTTAGCAAAGTCTGGCATAAAAATTCTTTTGCCTTGGTTTATCAGTGGGACCTAATTTAGGTTTGTATTATGAATGATTATTTACCATGGCCACTGTGGTTCTGTATTAATCCTGGATCAGCTTATACATGTATTTACATGTATAAGAATATACATGCATTTAAGAAGATCACTTTCAGCTCTTGAAGCCAAGATTTTTCATTCTTAGAACATAACCATTGGTGTCTCTATGGTTAAGTATCTTTATATTGCTACTTACAATTCCTAAATACATGAAATTGGGGATTACGAAAGGTAAGACTTTCCCAAGGTAAATATCTTCTACAAAATTCCTACTTTAAAATGTCTTCCTTCATGCTGCAATAGCTGACATAAGAAAGTAATAATTTTATTGTGAAGCATTGGCTGGGAGCCTTTCCCCATGATCCTAATTGTTTGATATATTAGATTTCATAGTTTACTACAAAATATTAAAAAGTAAGAAATGTTTCGTATTTACATCTGGAGATAAATGTAGTCTTTTTACTCTAAGTTCCTTGAGTTTTTATGAACAATGGCTCTAGTAGTGCTTAGTTGTCCTTAGCTTCATACAGGAGAGGCTGGGACAAACTGAGAGAGTATTATTGGAATATACACAGTACTGTAGTAAAAGAGATAATCCATGGGAAACTGCTGTGTGACACAGGAGCTCAAACCCACTGCTCTCTGACAACCTAGAGTGGTGGGATGGGGTGCAAGGCGGGAGGGAGTTTCACGAGGGAGGGGACATACGTATACCTGTGGCTGATTTGTCTTGATGTATGGCAGAAACCGACACAATATTATCAAGCAATTATCCTCCAGTTGAAAATAAATAAATTAAAAGCAAAGTTTTGATAGATTGTATTGTGACAGCTGTTATATTAGCATGAGTTTTAAAAAATCTTATACATCGGTGCATTTGGGGGCAGCCATTTTAATATGAAGGATGGAGGGAAAGAAGCAACATTTAAGCATTTTATTCTTTATTATTTCAAGATAGGTAAAAGCAGAACTAAAATGCAAAAAAAAAAAAAAGAAAGATTTATGTAGTGTTTGGAGAAGGTGCTGTGACCGATCCAATGTGTCAGAAATGGTTTGTTAAGTTTCATGCCGGAGATTTCTCACTGGAAGATGCTCCACAGTCAAGTAGGCCAGTTTAAGTTGCCAGCGATCAAATGGAGACAGCCACCGAAAACTATCAGCATTACACAGCATGGGAGTAGCCGGCATAGTCAAAATATCCAAATCAAGCATGAAGATCATTTGTACCAGTTTGGTTATTTTAACTACTTTGATGTTTGGATTCCACATAAATTAAGTGGAAAACAAACCTTGGTTATATTTCCACCTGCAATTCTCTACTTAAACATGATGAAAATGTTCTCTTTTACAAACATATAATTATGGGCAATTAAGATTGTATACTACACAATAATGCAGAACAGAGGAGACCATGGGGACAGCGAAAATGAATCATCACTAGCCACAGCAAAGACAGGTCTTAATCCAAAGCAGGTGATGCTGTATGGTGGTGGTGGTGGTGGTTTAGTCGCTAAGTTGTGTCCAACTCTTGTGACCCTGTGGATGATGGCCCTGTAGACTCCTCTGCCCACAGGATTCTCCAGGCAAGAATACTGAAGTGAGTTACCATTTCCTTCTCCAGGGAATCTTCCCAACCCAGGAATTGAATTCAGGTCTCCTGCTTTACACGCAGATTACTTAGCAACTGCGTTACAAGGGATGCTGTTTATATGGTGAGATTAGGAGTCCTCTATTCCAAGAGACTTCTGGAAAACCAAACAATTAATTCTAACAAGTACTGCTCCCAATTAAATCAACTAAAAGCAACACTTGATGAAAAGTATCTAGAATTAATCAAGAGAAAACACATAATCTTCCATCAAGATAAAGCAAGGCCATATATTTCTTTGATGACCAGGCGAAAACTGTTACAGCTTGTCTTGGAAGTTCTGATTCATGCACTGTATTCATCAGACATTCCACCTTCAGATTTTCATTTATTTTGGTCTTTACAAAATTCTCTTAATGGGAAAGAAAAAAATTCAGTTCCCTGGAAGACTGTAAGATGCACTGGGAATTGTTCTTTACTCAAGAAGATAAAATGTTTTGGAAAGATGGAATTACAAAATTGCCTGAAAAATGGTGAATATGTTGTTCAATATGGGAAACAAAATGAATATGTTCTTTCATTTTCTTGGTGAAAATGAAAAATGTATCTTTTATTTTTACTTATGACTCAAAGGAATTTTTTGGTCAATACAATATATAAATGTTTCAGAAGTTTAAATGAAACAGACATTAGTAATTAGCTGCAGTTTATTAATTTATATTAGATTACATTCATTCATATATGTAATTTGCATTTTTACAATTTTAATTTGTGAAGCATTTTAATTTTAAAATGTTTTATTATCACCTTATAGTTTGAATTAGATATTGTTCATTATATTTATCTTCATATAATACTTGTATTTTTAAGAATGGGAATTTTTATGACTACATGGAATTAGACATCCTTCTTCATTCCCATCTGCATCTACACCTCTGAATCTATAGTCTATAATCTGGAAATTAAAAAAAAAATTCAGATAATGCAAAGGTCAAAAAAATTAATGAAAATTTAAAGAATTTATGTCTTATTAAAATTTGATGTTTTTTTAAAAACTATTATATCTCATAATATTTAATAGGCTAGTTAGTATGGTCATACTGCAAAAAAAAACTAAAGTATATGCAAAGTTACTCAAATTTCTTTGATTAATGAACTCCCATCTTTAAAGAATGGATCGTATATTTAGTGCTCCTTGGAATATATATTGGGTAATAATTCCCTGGAAAAATAAATGCCAAATAAAGTATAGATTTTCACCTTTTTATATTTTATAAAGCATAGAAAATCAAAGAAAATCTTGTATATTACTTTTATAATGGCTTTAACCAGAAAAACCACCACAACTTAAGAACCTGAAAATTATTTTATGCTATATAGTCTTTGGAAATTTTTTTTTTTTTTTTAAGTCTTTGAAATTCTATATTTAGTCAAGACGGGCTTCCCAGGCGGCGCTAGAATCCTCTTGCCAATGCAGGAGACTTAAGAGACATGGGTTCGATCCATGGGTCAGGAAGATCCCCTGGATGAGGGCATGGCCACCCACTCCAGTATTCTTGCCTGGAGGATCCAATGGACAGAGGAGCCTGGTGGGCTACAGTCCATGGGGTCGCAAAGAGTCAGAGACTGAAGTGACTTAGCAAACTTGCAGCCTAGAAGAGTTGGACACATTTAGCAGTCACTGACAGAGAAAAACAACCGCAGTTATCAAAAGATGACTCCATTCGTCAGTTGATGGGCATCTAGGTTGGATAAGAAAGCTGTGGTACATATACACAATGGAATATTACTCAGCATTAAAAAAAAAATTCATTTGAATCAGTTCTACTCAGGTGGACAGAACTGGAGCCTATTATCCAGAGTGAAGTAAGCCAGAAGGAAAAACAACAATACAGTATACTAACGCCTATATATGGAATTTAGAAAGATGGCAGCGAGAACCCTGCATGTGAGACAGCAAAAGGAACGCAGACGTATAGAACAGACTCGTGGACTCTGTGGAAGAGGGCAAGGGTGGAATGATAGGGGAGAATGGCATTGAAACATGTTAATTATCATATGTGTAATCAATCGCCAGCCCAGGATTGATGCTCAGGGCTGGTGCAGCGAGATTTCCCAGGGGGAGGGAATCGGGAGGGAGGAGGGAGGGGGGTTCTGGAGGGGGAGCATATGTAAACCCATGGCGGTTTCATGTCACTGTATGGCAAAACCAATTAAAAAAAAAAAAAAAGATGACTCCATTTGAAATGGGAGGATAAAAATACTCAAATTTCTCATCCATGGACCTCCTAATGTCATGTTTATTAGGAATAACAGATTCTCTCTTAACTGCTGTGGAGGCAGTTTCCTAGCTACAGAAATTTAGTTTTTCCTTCATGATTATATCTGGGGGGTGCATTGAAGAGAGACCACACCTATTAGGGACTACCCTACCCTAACCACCCTCCTCCTTTTGGTGCAGATTCTGCTGTGTGAGCATCTTTTGGGGAAGTGAATGATCACAGGTATTTATTTGCCAGAATTGGAATCTCCTTTCCAAAATCAGGGCTTCTCTGATGACTCGTAACAGTAAAGAATCTGCCTGCAATGCCAGAGACCCAGGTTCAATCCCTGGGTCGGAGAAGATCCCCTGGAGAAGAGTATCCCACTGCAGTATTCTTCCTGGGTGATTCCGTGGACAGAGGAGCTTGGCAGGCTACAGTCATGGGGCTGCAAAGAGCCAGACACGACTGAGTGACTAACGCTTTCAAAATCACACCTTTAAGACTTTAATAAGCTTCACAGCCATTGGATTGAAGACACTTATATGTGCTGGAAACCAAAGCTAGAAAGAAGTCACTCAGTTATAACACATGAACCTGGATTCAGGCCTGTGAACGTTGTAAGCAAATAAGCAACCTCAGTCTCAAAACTCCACTCAGGACTGCACTGTAATCCTCCGTCTCTCTTTATTTTAATTATTAATTCCTCACTGGGTTATGAGACATCGCTAAAATTATCCCTGCTTTCAGTATATACGTTCCCCCAGATAATTTTATTTCTCTTCTTATTCCTTTCTATTTTATGCCCTCCTTACTTCTTTTTCCTTTCTTTGTCTCCCTCTCTCTCTCTCTCTCTCTTTTTTTTTTTTTTTTGGTTAATAATCAGATCAAAGCTTCTAAATAAGGCTGTGGGTTTGTAGGTATGAGGTAGTATCAGGCTTCCCTGAGGCTCTTATCTTATCATCTGCCAAGTCTTCTACCTACCAGAAGCTATGTAACACAGCTTTGCCCTAACTTTTGCTAGATGTGTAGAATTTGCCCTTTCCAAACCAGTGAAGCTCCAGATGTTCAGAATTTTGGTCATTCTTTATTTCAACCCCCAGGCCAATTGAGTTACTTTTAGCAAAGTTTTATTTATTTATTTTAATTTTTTTGCTTTGAGATGAGCTGACTTCAGAAAAGGCTTGCATCTTTCAAGACCTAAGATAAAGCTCTGGAATTAGCCAACACATTCAGATATTGCAACATTTTTCCTGCTTCACTTCTAATTCTGCAAGTTCAGTAGACACAAAATCTGAGTTCCAGTGGGCAGTGATCACAGATTCACAGCTGTTTCACTAACGTATAAAGATAGTCAGCTTCCATTGTTGAGGAAAGGAAGGAAGAGTCCTTAAAATTTTTTGTTGTTGTTCTATCTCCTTGTTCAGTTAATTCAAATTTGCAGGATCTGCTTTTCTCAATCCCTATTCCCCTGTACCAATTTCTGAATCAGTTTAGATGCTTTTGCTTGAAAGTAATGGACAGCTCACATAAATAAGACATGCCTTAAAGATTTATAATTCCTACAAAAAGCCCAGATATTCACTCCTCCTGCACTTATGTGCATGTGTGTTAAGTCGCTTCGGTCATGTCTGATTCTTTGCAACCTTATGGACCATGGCTCACCAGGCCCCTCTGTCCCTGGGATTTTCCAGGCAAGAATATTGGAGTGGACTGCCATTTCCTCCTCCAGGGCATCTTCCTACCCCAGGGATCAAACCTGTGTCTCTTACGTCTCCTGAACAGGAGGGTTCTTTACCACTGCTGCCACCTGGGAAACCTCTGTCGCACTTGGGGAAGTCACATTTCCAGCCCTAACTAAATCACTTTTGCCAGGAATTTGCTAGCAAACTTAATTCATTTGGGCTAGAATTTGGAGATGGGGTATAGTTAGGCTTTAAGTAAAGTCCCAAGTTTCAATGAGCAACAGTTTGAGAAGGCAAAGGAGTTGGAACCTCAGAATTCAAGGTAGGTACACCATCTCTGTGAATCATTCTGAATCTTATAGGTGTTTTTATATAGTGTTTAACTCTCTCCCTTAGAAGCAGACCAGATGGTATTTCTTATCAGTTATATTAAAAATTAACTCCCTATGGAAACTAAAGTAACAGTAAGTAACTCGGGAAAGAGCAATTTGTAAATATTATGTAGCTGCTATAATACAAAGTTTAAAAAGGACAGATTACCTAGAGGCCATGCAAATTATATTGGCAATTAGTTTGTTTGGTTTGTCTTTTGTATATGATCTTTGAACTGTTAAATTATATATATTTGCAACATAAACAAGGCAAAATACATAATCTTTGACTAAATGAGCTTTGACAGTGCCTGAAGACCCATTTACAGAGCTATTTGTAAAAAGATGGTTATCCTCAAAGAGGGCACTGAATTGTCAAAGCTCCAACTAATAAATCTTAACAACACGTAGGGAAGAAAGCACTGACTCTGAAATAAGAAATCTGGGTTCAAAACCCTCAAGCATTATTTTGTAATGCAGAAACATGTATTCGTTGAAACATATTGCATTATGCTATTATAGGTATCGATACTTGGCCAGCAGAGTTGTTGCGAAGGTGAACTGATAAGATATAAGTGAATTAACTTAGCACACAATGTAATATATATTGACTTAGTATGTGTGCTAAGTCGCTTCAGTCATGTGCGACTCCTTGCCACCCTGTGGGCCTTAGCCCACCAGGCTTGGGATTTTCCAGGCAAGAATACTGGAGTAGGTCGCCATGCCCTCCTCCAGGGGATCTTCCCAACCCAAGGATCAGAACCCACATCTCTTACACCTGCTGAATTGGCAATCAGGTTCTTTACCACTAGTGCCACCTGGGAAGCCGTGTAGGTCCTCAGAAACTAGAAGTAATTCAGTTACTTAGTTTGGGTAAATACTGTTTTTGTTAGAATTAGATACAAATAGTTCTAGTGGCATTTAATTAATTCACTGTCTTTTTATCCTCCTTTGTTTTTTGTTATGATTCTTACAAAGATGCTTCTTTTGTCTCTGAGTCTTCATCCTCATCTACTATGTGGTTGAGAGAGAGCAAGTGACATTCCCAGCTGAGTCAGGTTTAGTAATCTCCCTTTGTAGAGAATTTCAGGCTATTATGCATGATACTGCCTTTAAAGTATCATGACATACCCCTGATCGTTACAGCAGCACTGAATTTATTAATAACTCATTCATTCCTCAACTATCACATTGTGTGCGTGAGTGTTAAGTTGCTATGGTTGTGTCCAACTCTTTGCAACACTATTATGTTCATCCATTTTATTTTGTACTTCAGAACTTGAGACCTCAGTATTACATCCCTAGTTCATACCCTAGGGGGAGCCAACAGATAGTTGCTGAGATCCCAGACCAGAATGTTCTCTGTGTTACCCCTGTGAGCCTCAGAAAATTGCAAAATATATATATATATATATATTTGCTTTGTCAAGTTAGTCATGTTTGCTTCTGCTTTCAGGCTTAGGAAACTTCCTTCACAACCTTGGTCTAGGATCTGTAATTATAAATAAAGCTTCAGTTATAATGAGTGGATTCTTCAATATCACTCTCTCCCTTGTTACTTTTATTTCAACTGTCTTATTTCTTATGTTTGCTTATCTATACATTTTATTAAATATCTGCCATTTCCCAGAGCATACACAAAGTACTGGGGATGTAGTGGTGAGCCAGAACCGACCTAATAGCTAGTCTTACTGAATTTATATAGATTGAAAGCATCGGTCACTTCTGAGAGGGTTTTGGCTTGTATACCCTATTTAATAGTCTTGAATTTTTTAGGGATTTGACATTCTATTAATTCTTCATGGATTCCTAATGGAAAAGCTAATAAGTACTTATTTTTATTTATGTAAACGTGACTAATGGAGAATAAATAGATTTGATCTTGATAAACACCAACCTGCCCAGTTAGATTACCTTCTGATTCTTCCTTGGTCAGTGCTTTAAAACTATCTTCTGACCCTCCTAACGTGTTAAACTCTTCCATCTAAATGTAGTTTATATGATCCAGGTGTATACTGAATGATATATTTGCAAACCTGGAAAACAATCACCTTCCTATTTTAAAGATGCATACCTATGTGAAGGGGTTTTGTGAAGGAAAGGCCGATTCTGAATATCTGAATATTCTGAATATCTGAATATCTGAAGATATTCAGAGCAGTGGTAACAGCCACCAGACGGGACTCTGTATATGTACATAAGAGTTTGTATAAGGAGAAATCTTTGCTAAGGTTCCCTTTCTAGTATATGTGAATGATGATCTCAGTAAGTAGGAACTAAACATGACTGAAATATAAACATATTCCATAAGTAGGATCAAACACAGTGCACAGATTCAGTCATACTTTTTTTTTTTTTAATCTTTTAAAATACACCAGATAGGTTTTGGGTTGGGGGTCATTAGTAGCCTGGAGGATAGCAGTAGAGGTGACAAGGCTGTCATGGGTGTAGGAGGTTCATGATAATAAATAATAAAAAGGTATATGTCTGTTGTTTTGTTTCTCGTGAATCATTAACTGTTCTGACTCCTGTTTTTTTTCTTTTTCTTCCTTTAGTCTTCCTTTGCTTCCAGTTCATTCACATATGGATTGGTGGGGAGGGCATGTTTCAGACTCAAATTTAACCGATTATTTTTTCTCTTGGTTTGTGTTTTTGTAACTGGCATAATTTAAAGCTATCAGTGACTATTGCTTTGACCATATTTTCTGGAAATGTAAATCAGGTGATTAAGGAGAAAGGACTGAAGTAGAAATGTTCTTAGGGAAGGAGTCAGGTGATAGAAAGCAAGCTTTCATTAGATTTGGAGTCATTTCTCAGGCCCAGCTGTCCGAATCCTGGACTTTGATTTTCATAAGGCATTTTAACATCCATATACAAATTTCACACCTTTCATATTCCACATCAAGAGTGTCTTTCTTGAGATTTTTAAATGTTATATTCACATTATTTCCCAAGATTTTGAATTTTCTATTTCTTTCCAAATAAGTGTGGTTTTAATAGCCCTTCATGTCTGTCCGTATATATGGTGTGTGTGTGTGTGTGTGTATGTGTGTGTATATTCAGATCATAAGGTGATCTTGTGATAACACTTGTAACCCATAATTTATTCCAAATTTAGGGTGGGTATTTTGGTATGATAGTTTTTCTTTTGAACTTTGGTGGTGGTTTAATCACTAAGTTGTGTTTAACTCTTGCAACCCCATGGACTATAGCCTCCCAGGCGCCTCTGTCCATGGGATTTTCCAGGCAAGAATAGTGGAGTGGATTCCCATTTCCTTCTCCAGGGGATCTTCCCGACCCAGGGATTGAACCTGGGTCTCCTTTGCAGGCAGATTCATTACCAGCTGAGGTATAAGGAAGCTTTTGGATTTTGATGATAGGTTATTAGTAATATATCTGTGTACAATATTTTAAAATATAAAACTTCAGAAATCCCAAAATGAATATCAGATTTAATGTGGACATTTTATTGAAAAATCATTAGCAAAGAAAAAGAAAAGGAATAGCTTTGCTTTAACTGTGTATATAAGTTTTTGTTCAACTATTCAGTTACCCCGACTGATTAATTCAAGCCTCGAGTGAGTTCAAAATAATAAGCAAGTGGTACACAGGTGTAAGCACTGTGGCAAAAATCAATTCTCAGAAAGCTCCTGGTTCTGTCACATAGGGTTCAGAAACATTTAGAGTAGAGGTAATGGATGTGTCGTTTCAGATGGGTCAGGTTTGAAGGTCAACACTCTGAAAAGCTCTAGGAGGCACATTTAGCAAGGTTTTCTTCTTTTCCTCTCTCAGTGTTCAAAAGAAAGCCTAGGAGTCACCTACACAACAGACCTTGTCAATCCTTATTTGATTTGGATTCTTGCTGTGAAACAACACATGGCCTGTGTACTGGGATAGAAAAATGGAGCCCAAGGTTGTTGAGCTGTGGTCAGGCCTGATCACAGAAAACCTCCAGGTGAATATAAAGAAGAAACTCCTTGTCTCTGTGCCATGAATGTAGATAGGGAGAGAGGAGCCCTGTGCAGGCAGAACAAGGCATTCAAGCTGCATAACCTGAACATTAAGGTTGGTGTACGTGGACTGGTAGAAGGTTTGTTTCCAGTTATTGTGTAAGTAATTTGTATGTGGTGCAAGTCCACAGATTTTCTGACTTAATGGAGCTGAGTTGTGGACAGCGCTGCAGTTGGCATGTCTTTATGAGAGACGTGGAGAAGGACATGGCACTCTACTCCAGCACTCTTACCTGGAAAATCCCGTGGATGGAGGGGCCTGGTAGGCTACAGTCCATGGGATCGCAAAGAGTCGGACACGACTGAGCGACTTCACTTTCATGCATTGGAGAAGGAAATGGCAACCCACTCCAGTGTTCTTGCCTGGAGAATCCCAGGGACGGGGGAGCCTGGTGGGCTGTATAGGGGATCAGTCAATATGCTTTTTGTTCCCCAGTTTCACACACACAAATATACACACAATTCTCTTTAAATGACTTTGGAAAGAGGTAGAGGAAAGTACTATCTATCTATCTATATTTTTATTTAATACCATGCTCATTTTCATCCCTCCATATAAGGAAGAAAATGCAATAAGTGAGTTTCACTTGAAGTCCTAAGGTTCATAATAAGAGGAACTAGGCTGTTGAATTTTCTCACATGGGATCAGACAACCTATAGGTCATAGATACACTTTTCTTCCAGGTATTAGGAGCAGGAAGTGTTTTCCTGTGGACTCACAGGTAAATATCACAACAGGGCAAAACCTTTGTTAACTTGTTGATTTTTTGTCCGCTTAAGAAAAACAAACCTAAGTGTCAAAAGAGTGTCAAGTCGGAATAGAGTTATCACTTATTGAGTACTTAGCGTTATGCCCTAGTCTAAGTACTTTTTAGTTATTCACACATTAATAAGTGAGGACATTGAGTTACTAGAGAACACACTCTTTACCTTGATCTCAGAGTTAAAAGTTGTTACAGACAAGATTTTGGCCTAGTGACTTATATAAGCTTAGAATAATGGGAGTTAGAACCAGAAGTTGACCTAAGATGTCTGTCTTCAAATATCAGTTCTTTATCTGTATTTGACACTGTCTTCATACATATACTGTGCTTTTTGAACATCATTTTTTATCTCCTTTTTATACGTAAGAAAACTTGAATCCTAAGAAATAATACCATTTCCCCTTTGGTGCTGAATTATTAAATGGTCCAACTAGAATTTAAAGTCAGGTTAGTCTGCTTTATACTGGAGAGCAGGGCTCTAACTGCTGATTTGATAGCTGATCTGAGATATTTATGTTTGTTCAGTTATAAAGTTATTGTTAGATTTTTCCCAACTCCTTTTACTGTTCCTAAGACATGCAGGTAGTGATATATTAATACAGGTCACTCAATAAAGTATAAAGGAATTTTTTTTAATGCTGAGTAATATTCCATTGTGTATATGTACCACTGCTTTCTTATCCATTCGTCAGTTGATGGGCATCTAGGTCGCTTCCATGTCCTGGCTATTGTAAACAAAGCAGCGATAAACATTGGGGTACAGGTGTCTCCTTCAATTCTGGTTTCCTTGGTGTATATCCCCAGCAGTGGGATTGCTGGGTCATATGGCAGGTCTATTTGCAGTTTTTTAAGGAATCTCCACACTGTTTTCCATAGTGGCTGTACTAGTTTGCAATCCCACCAACAGTGTGAGAGAGTTCCCTTTTCTCCACATCCTCTCCAGCATTTATTACTTGTAGATTTTTGGATTGCAGCCATTCTGAGTGGTGTAAAGTGATATCTCATTGTGGTTTTGATTTGCATTTCTCTGATAATGAGTGATGCTGAGCATCTTTTCTTGTGTTTGTTAGCCATTTTTATGTCTTCTTTGGAGAAATGTCTGTTAAGTTCTTTGGCCCACTTTTTGATTGGGTCATTTATTTTCCTAGAATGGAGCTGCAGGAGTTGCTTGTATATTTTTGAGATTAATTGTTTGTCCGTTGCTTCATTGGCTATTATTTTCTCCCATTCTGAAGACTGTCTTTTCACCTTGCTTATAGTTTCCTTTGTTGTGCAGAAGCTTTTAGTTTTAATTAGGTCCCATTTGTTTATTCATGCTTTTATTTCCAATATTCTGGGAGGTGGGTCATGTAGGATCCCGCTTTGGTTTATGTCAGAGAGTGTTTTGCCAATCTTATCCTCTAGGAGTTTTATAGTTTCTGGTCTTATGCTTAGATCTTTGATCCATTTTGACTTTATCTTTGTGTATGGTGTTAGAAAGTATTTTAGTTTCATTCTTTTACAAGTGGCTATCCAGTTTTCCCAGCACCACTTGTTAAAGAGGTTGTCTTTTCTCAATTGTATATTCTTGCCTCCTTTGTCAAAGATAAGGTGTCCATAGATGCGTGGATTTATTTCTGGGCTCTCTATTCTGTTCCATTGATCTATATTTCTGTCTTTGTGCCAGTACCATACTGTCTTAATGACTGTGGATTTGTAGCATAGCCTAAAGTCAGGTAGGTTGATTCCGCCAGTTCCATTCTTCTTTCTCAAGATTGCTTTGGCTATATGAGGTTTTTTGTATTTCGTTACAAATTGTGAAATTATTTGTTCTAATTCTCTGAAAAAGACCTCTGGTAGCCTGATAGGAATTGCATTGAATCTATAGATTGCTTTGGGTAGTATACTCATTTTCACTATATTGATTCTTCCAATCCACGAACACGGCACATTTCTCCATCTGTTTGTGTCCTCCTTGATTTCTTTCATCAGTGTTTTATAGTTTTCTATATACAAATCTTTTGTTTCTTTAGGTAGAAATACTCCTAAGTATTTTATTCTTTTTGTTTCGATGGTGAATGGAATTGTTTCCATAATTTCTCTTTCTGTTTTCTCATTGTTAGTGTATAGGAATGCCAGGGATTTCTGTGTGTTGATTTTGTATCCTGAAACTTTGCTATATTCACTGATTAGCTCTAGTAATTTTCTAGTAGAGTCTTTAGGGTTTTCAATATAAGGGATCATGTCATCTGCAAACTCAGATGGACGAAACTGGAGCCCATTATTCAGAGTGAAGTAAGCCAGAAGCAAAAACAACAATACAGTATATTAACGCATATATATGGAATTTAGAAAGACAGTAACGAGAACCCAGCATGCGAGACAGCAAAAGGAACGCAGATGTATAGAATAGACTTGTGGACTCTGTGGATGAGGGAAAGGGTGGGATGATATGGGAGAATGGCATTGAAACATGTTAATTACCATATGTCTAATCAATCGTCAGCCCAGGATTGATGCTCGGGGCTGGTGCAGCGAGATTTCCCGGGGGGAGGGAGGAGGGAGGGGGGTCCTGGAGGGGAAGCATATGTAAACCCATGGTGATATCATGTCATTGTATGGCAAAACTAATAAAAAATAAATAAAATAAAATAAAGTATAAAGGAAAATCTCTGCTTATACAACATACCACATAGCTTAAGTTTAAATAATAAGTTTAATCACAATATTAATGATTTCCTAAAGAACTTCCATGCAATGACAACAAAGAGGAAAAATGAAAGGAAATTTGCCCCACTAGACAAGATAGCATAAAAAACATAGATGAAAGCTGGGAGGAAGTGGAACAAAAATGGGCATTAAGATCAATATGAACAGAAATGAATGGTATGGAACTACAAGAAAAAAAACATTATGCAAGCTACCTTGTTATATAGTGAGACTGGTATGGAAATTAATGGAACTCATACAACATAATAAATGATATAAATCAATTTTCATAGAAATAAGAATAGCTTTTCAATATATTAAATGGATCTCAGCTTTACTCATCATTAAGTAAATGTAAAATAAATTAGATGCTATTTTCAACTCTCAGATGGGCTTATGTTTACATGTTTTGTAGTAACAGCAAGAGTATGTGGAAAGAGGCAACCAGCTTGCCTAATCTGCCTATGTTGATTGGGAAATGGATTGTTACAATTATTTATAAAAGTCATTTAAAATCTAATTTAAAAATCCATGTCCTTGACTAATAATTATACTTCTAGAAATTTTAATATTTGAGCATATTTGTGAGGCATATCTACAGAGATGAATAAAGTTGTTTACTGAAGCACTCTAAAAAGATTTTATAAGGGAAAAAAGCCATCTTTAGGTAAAGTAATATACAACAAATTAAGATATATTTACAATCAAATGTCTAGTTACTCTTCGTAAAGAAAATGAGTGACTCTTTGTTTATGTGTGTTGATCTATATACTGGTCAGTTATATGAACACAAACACTTAGCAAAATGTACAACCATGTATTGTCTTGTTTTTACATACACAGACACACACACACACACACTCACTGTCTGTCCAAAATCAAGTAAGCAGAGGTGAAAGCCTAGGGCTAATCTAGTTTCAGAAATCTAAATAAAAGTAAAAATGATGATTGGAATGGAGAAGTTATGAATATCAAGTTTCAACAAGCGAGGTATGCCACTATCTGTTCTGAATGAGAGATTCCTTACCTGGCTATATGAGAAGTACTTTTAATTATTACTTTAATTTACACATATATACTTAAAATTTTATATGCTACTACTGCTAGGAGGCTAAACTAAATTGAGCAAGCTTCTAACAGCGTCCCTTCTACCCTGCTTCCCAGAGGCAGTTCTTATAATAATAGCTATTATTTTTTTTCGGTTTTCTCCAAATTTTAAGTGCATGTACTGAAAACTTTGTAGCCAGTTTTAGACATTATATTTTTCATTTATCTTACAGTAGTTAAGAATTTTAACTCCCTTAAACCTATTTTTCTTACATTTCTTTGCCCTTTTCTTTTCCCACTTTTATCTTCTCAATATGATATCACGACTCTTATAAGTAAATATAATAATTTGTTAAATTAAAAAAGAGAAAAACCATTTTTGTATTCAGGTATTGCAACAATGTTGATTAGCAAAGAATGTTGTGATAGTTTCAGGAGAACAATGAAGGGATTCAGCCATATGTATACATTCTCCCCCAAATCTCTCTCTCATTCCCCCCAAACTCCCATCCCATTCAGGCTGCCATATAACATTGAGCAGAGTTCCATGTGCTACACAGTAGGTCTTTACTGGCTATCCATTTTAAATATAGTAGTGTGTACATGTCCATCCCAAATTTTGATCATTTCTAAAAGCAAAATGTTTCTAATGATTATGCTTACTTTTGATTCTAGATTTTAGTTTTTATGTATTCCATTAGTGCCCATTTTTCCTCATTTTCTTTCTTTTTTTTTATTTGGTCTCTAGTTTCCTTCTTCTTTGTCTAACAGCTTCATTAAATGTTTCTCGATGTAATTTTCCACATGAAGAAATGTGTTAGATAATCTACTGATTCCTTGTTTTCCTGTTTGCTTCTTCCATATTTTTCTTTGATGACTCCATAGTTGCAAAATGGATGTTTAATCAGGCTGCATTACATGTTGCATTATTGTTTCTGGAATCTTTCTCTTCTTTCCTGATTTACTTTGTCATTTTGATGGAGCATATTCACTAAATAGCATCCTCAAATAAGTTACAGGTTAAGTATATTCTTTGAAAATATAATAGAAAATATCTTCACTCTATATACTTTGTTACTTAGCTGAAAGTTAAGCAATATATATTTTCCCTCAAATATTTAGAGAAAGATAAAGAGAAGTTTGTGTGTGTGTGTGTGTGTGTGTGTGTGTGTGTGTGTGTGTGTAAGAGAGAGAGAGAATGTGTTTAAAACACAAAACAATGCAAGAGGCAAATGTTGAATACACAAATGGGCAGAATTAAAACATCTCAGAAGAAACTCCAGAAAAAGATGATAATGGGTAAATGGGGCACCATCTTGAACATTTTTAGTAAACTATTTAAAACTCAAAGTCAGGCAAAGGGATTTCCAGTTTCTGGTCTGTCATGAAAGGACCTTAGAAATTCCACTCTGTCCTAATAAAAAGTAGGAAGCTGAACAAACTAAATAATGAACATCTTTTTGGATTTATAAGATAAGTGAAGTCATGGAGCAAACGGCTGCCTCCAACTTGGAAAGAACCACAAGTGAATACTGAGAATCACAGCTTCTAGAAGTAATGACCCATGAACTCCACAGAAATCAGTACTATGAAAAGGAACTCTGAGCTGCCTTGCAGAATTGCTAGAATCTCAGTGTGAAATGTCTGTGAGTTTAAAACCCCAGCAAACCCAGTCAACACTTCAGTGGGTTTTACTTCCAAGAGCTAGACCTGGTTCTCACAGTGAATATTAGAGAAAAGCCTCTTTGTGTTTCCAGCAGGCCAAGGAGAAGAGGATAATGAATTAGATGAAATTGCTTTCCAAATGTCCATTCAAATTGTTGCTTTCTTTGATGAAGTCATATTTTTCTGGATTTATACAATATATCACTCTGAGACAAAAATATTGATTAATCAATGATATATTTTAAGAATAACCAGAATTTTAAGAACATGAAACACATACATTTCTATTTCTCACTTAATTCTTATTTCTTTTAACCTTTCACATTAAAAAACATACCATAGGTCTTATTAAAATGGGAAATATTAGTAGTTTTTTAATAGAACAACTTTCCTTTAGGTTTGTTTTGAATCTCAGATTTTAAGGACTATTTTTATCTGACATGATGGCCTAGGACATAACTATAGTCTATAACCAAAAGAGTTTTGAAGCAGATGCTTTGTGTGAGAAATACACATTTTCTAATTCATGTATTAAATAGTTCTCATTTAACATGTTAGGAATTTGAATCAAAATTCAAATTCATGAGCATGGAAAAACCAAAGGATGTGGTGAGATTAAAAGAAAAGTCACAAATTATATAAAATAATGTATCCACATGTGTGTGTAAATGTATTGCTTAAGTAATTGTGGCATTACGATTTCAGCTCTCAATGCATCATGCAACATTAAGCCCAAAAGATGAAAATGTTGAAGTTTTCAGAAGCAACATTTTTTATTTCATTTCATGGATAATATTCTATGAATAAGTTGCTTCAAATATTGAACTTGAGGAAATGCTTATTGATTACGTTAGAAAACACTTAAAATCATGATTTCCCAAAAACTGTGATAAAATGGATGCTCAATAATGTTAATTGTACTGGAGCCATGAAATTAAAAGACGTTTGTTCCTTGGAAGAAAAGCTCTGACAAACTTAGACAGCTGTCTGGCTGGAGTCCATGGTGTCACAGAGTCAGACACAGCTTAGTGGCTGAACAACCCCAGGGTGCTTAAAGCAGCAGAAGGGGCGAGGGCCGGTCTGTTTAACTTTCACCATGAGAAGATGAAGGCCATAATAGAATGGTATGTGCATAATAGAAATCCATTTAAATCCTTTATTAGCATAGTATAAAGTACAAGAAGCAGATAGGGCAACAATTAGCTAATAGTAAGTAGAAACTGGATTGTCAAGAGTCTTATTTAACCTGATCCAGAATCTGTATTTCTATCTATAAGAAGGACTATCCTCTGTGTAAAAAGTGGTATCTATCTATATATCTTGCATATACATGGCATGAATATCTATATGTTTTATATAATGAAATAGGAAATGTCAACCCATTCCAGTATTCTTGTTTGGGAAATCCCATGGACAGAGAGCCCGGCAGGCTGCAGTCCTCGGGGTTGCAAAGAGTGAGACACAGCTGAGTGACTGCACACACCCACACCCACCTTATGTATACATATGTATCTTGCACATATATCTATCCTGAATATTTATATTTTATTTATTTTTATATATTGTACATCACAATGCCAACATCCAAAAGCCTTAAATTTTCCTGTCAATACTACTGATGACTATGGGAACTAAACAGAACATTAAAAGTTTTTTCCTGATGTTAGTTTACGTAACATGGTGTTTTTGTCCAGTAGTCATGTATGGATGTGAGAGTTGGACCATAAAGAAAGCTGAGCACTGAAGAATTGATGCTTTTGAACTGTGGTATTGGAGAAGACTCTTGAGAGTCCCTTAGTCTGCAAGATCAAACCAGTCAGTCCTAAAGCAAATCAATCCTAAATATTCATTGGAAGGACTGATGCTGAAGCTCCAATACTTACAGCACTTGATGTGAAGAACTGACTCATTAGAAAAGACCCTGATGCTGGGAAAGGTTGAAGGCAGGAAAAGGGGACGACAGAGGATGAGGTTGAATGGCATCACCGACTCTATGGACATGAATTGGAGCAAGCTGCAGGAGTTGGTGATGGACAGGGAAGCTTGGTGTGCT
Organism: Antilocapra americana; assembly: GCA_007570785.1. Lineage (NCBI taxonomy): Eukaryota > Metazoa > Chordata > Mammalia > Artiodactyla > Antilocapridae > Antilocapra > Antilocapra americana. Next base: position 9,131,869 of record ML660787.1, on the reverse strand, counting down.
GCAGTCCATGGGATTGCAGAGTTGGACATGACTGAGCAACTGAGCTAAGCTGAAATGAGTTTACATAGTGACATCTCAGTTAATAAGAGAAGAATTTGTGGAGTCAAAAGGTCCTTCAATATCCCGATAATTTTCTTTGATTTCCTAAGAGAAATCAGAATAAGGCCTGTTTCACCATTTCCCTCCTTATGAAGTATGTGCTGCTCCTCATTTGCTGGTCCCTAATCATCCTGCTTCATTCTCCCCCTCATTCACCCACCTCAGAGATACTCAAAACACACTAAATGTAGTCTTTTCCAAGAAACTTTGCATTCAGTTTTCTTCTGTTTGGAAGTCTTGTCCTTCTTTTAAGTTGTTGTTGTTGTTTAGTTGCTAAGTTTTGTCCAACCCTTTGAGACTGTAGCCCGCCAGCCTCCTCTGTCCATGGGATTTCCCAGGCAAGAGTACTGGAGTGGGTAGCCATTCCCTTCTCCAGAGGATCTTCCCAACCCAGGGATCGAACTCACATTTCCTGCATGAACAAGGGGATTCATTACTGCTGAACCACCAGGGAAGCTCACCCCCTCTTTTAAGGCTGTCCTTCAATTTTTTTAAATTAATTTTCATTGGAATATATTTGATTTACAATATTGTATTAGTTTCAGGTATAGAGCAAAGTGAATCAGTTTTGCATACACATATATCCACTGTTTTTTAGATTCTTTTCTCACTTCTGTCATTATAGTGTACTGAGTAGAGTTCCCTGTGCTATATAATAGGCTATTATTAGTTCCCTGTTTTATACACAGTGCTGTGTAAGTGCTGTATATATGCTAATTCCAATCTCTCAATTTATCATTCCCCCTACATTACCCTGTGGTAACCATAAGTCTGTTTTCTACAACTCTGACTCTATTTCTGTCTGTAGATAAGTTTATTTGTACCGTTTTTTTTTTTATTCCACCTGTAGTCAATACCATATGATATTTTCCTTTCTATGTCTGACTTGCTTAATACAGTATAACACTCTCTAGGTACATCTATGTTGCTACAATTATCATTATTTCATTCATTTTTGGCCGAGTAATATTCCATTGTATATATGTACCACATCTTTGTCCATCCATCATCAATTCTCAGATTTCCTTTCACTGAGGTCTTTCATGCCTACCTGTTAAAAAGCGAACCACCCAGTGTTTTCCATAGTATCATTATTTTTATTTTCATAACATTAATTAAGACCTGAAATAATCTTCTTTATTCATCTATTTATTATCTCTGTTGGCAATAAATGAAACGTGAATGTAAACATTCTAGAGAATAGCCTCTGTATAGTTTGCTCTTAGGTATTTAGAGTAAGGTCTTATATATAAGGAGATTTGATAAATGTAGCTGACTAATTTCATGTTTTCTTAGAAGAGACATTGAGAGGAGGTTTGGGTAAAAGGAAGCAAAGTTTGAAAGTTTGCTTCCCTCTTGGAGTTCTAAGGTGACTCTATTTTGCTGTTAGCTCTGCACATGATTTATATCTCAGCCGTCATATATGCTTTGTAGACTATGTGCATTAAGGACACTTAACATTTGCTGTTTTAAATATTTTTCATGGATGCTATTTTTTAAAAAAATCTACACTCATGTTACTCTTTGTTTAATAGGTTCTTTAATTTGTTTGTACTCAAAACTTTGATATTTAGCAATTTTTTGAGATATAATTTATTAGCAATTAAATTTATCTATTGGAAAGGTGTGACAGTTATTTTTAGTAAATGTATTAGTTGTGTAACTGTCACCATAGAAAGTTTTAGAACTTTCTGTCACTATAGAAAGTTTCAGAACTTTTCGTTTACCCTCAAAAGTTCACTTGTATCCATTTACAGATGGTTTTCTTTCCCATTCCCAGGCATAAACAGTTGTAGATCTGATACCTGTCTCATAGATTTGCAGTTACTGGATATTCCATGTACTGGGATGGGCCCAAAGGTTCATTTGGGTTTTTCTCTAAGGTGTTATGGAAAATCCTGAGTGAACCTTTTGGCCAAGCCAATATATTGAATGTAGATTCTTTTACTTAACATCCATGCAATAGCGTGCATCAATATTTCATTCATTTATAGTGCTGAGTAGCATTCCATTGTATGTATATAAAATATGTTCTCATCTCCATTAGTAACTGGATTGTTTCCAGCTTGTAGTTATAATGACTCTATGAAAATTCACAAATACATCTTTGTGTGGACATAGATTACCACTTTTCTTAGGTAGATAGTTAAAGTGGAGTTGCCACCTCCTAGGGTTAGTTTATGTTTAGCTTTCAAAGCAGCTGCCAAAGTTACTTCCAAAATGAAAGTACTGTTTACATTTCCAAAGCAATCTGTGCGGTTTTCTGTTTTCAACACATTTCTGCTGACACTGGTGTTATCTGTTATTTCATTATAGCCATTCTAGTGTGTTCAGTGGAGAAGGCAATGGCAGCCCACTCCAGTACTCTTGCCTGGAAAATCCATGGACCGAGGAGCCTGGTAGGCTGCAGTCCATGGGGTCGCTAAGAGTCGGACACGACTGGGCGACTTCACTTTCACTTTTCACTTTGATGTATTGGAGAAGGAAATGGCAACCCACTCCAGTGTTCTTGCCTGGAGATCCCAGGGATGGGAGAGCCTGGTGGGCTGCCGTCTCTGGGGTCACACAGAGTCAGACACGACTGAAGCGACTTAGCAGCAGCAGCAGCAGTGTGTTCAGCATGTTATCTCATTGTGGCTCAATTATCATTTTTCTAATTATTAGTAATGTTAGGAATATTTTTTTAATTGACAAGTAATATATCAGTGAAATATCTATTCAGTTACTTTGCCTGTTTTAAATTGAATTGTCTATTTATTATTGAGTTGTAACTGCTCTTTATAGTCTATATATTGTTCTTTATCCAGTATATTATCTGAGAATATTTATACTAATATTTGGCTTGTCTTTTCTTTTTTTTTTTGAGTGTTTCTTTTGAAAAGCATTTAATATCTTTAAAAATGGTGTTCAAGTTTTTTATGGATTGGGCTTTTTTTCTTTTTAGTTTGTTTTTGAATCATGTCAAAGATGCTGCCTTATCCAGGGTCAAAAGGTTTTCTATGTTTTCTGCTAAAAATTTCATAGTTTTCACTCTTACAGTTAGGTTGTGTGATCCATTTTGAGTTAATGTTTATGCACGCTCTGATTTCATTTATTGTGTATGGGTATTTAATTATCTAAGTTCCATTTATTGTAAAGACATCCTCTGCCATTGATTTACATTGCTGCCTTTGTTAAATGCAACTGAACTGAAATATATATTGCTGCCTTTTTAAAATGCAACTGAACCGATGTATACTAAATTTGTTTTATTGATTTGTGTAATTATTTGTATGCTATTAAGTTTGGAATTAACATGGTATTTGTTTGTTTGCTTGTCCCAAATTATTTTGGCTGTTACAGGTCCTTTGCCTTTCTAATACTTTTTATTAGATTTTATTTTTAGAGCAGTTTTAGGTACAATAAAACTGAAAAGAAAGTATAGAGTTTTCTGGTGTAACTCCTGCCTTCATACATTTATACACTTCCCCATTATCAAAGCCCTTCACCAAAGTGGAACATGTGGTGTAATTGACAACCTATATTGACAGATAAATATCACCTGGAGTTCAGAGTCCAAAGTGGGATTCACTTGTGGTATTGTATAGCCTGTTAGTTTATAGCCAAATGTATGTCATTTTTGTTTCATACAGAGTAGTCTCAGTGCCCTCAAAATTCTTTGTGCTCTGCCTGTTCATTTCTCCCTCCCCCCTAGCCCCTGGAAACGTCTGTCCCTTAAATTGTCTTTATAGTTTTACTTTTTCCAGAATGCCATGGATTTGGAATCATACACTATGTAGTCTTTTCAGACTCTCTCTTTTCAGTTAGTAATACTAGCTTAAGGTTCCTCCATGTCTTTTCATGGCCTGATAGCTCATTTCTTTTTATTGTTTTCTGACTCTTTTTTTTTGGGAGGGGGGTATAATTCCTTTACGTTTCTGTGTTAGTTTCTGTTGTACAACAAAATGAATCAGCTGTATGTATAAATATATACCCTCCTTCCCCCTCACCCCGTTCCTCTGGATCATCACCAGAGCCCCAAGCTGAGCTCCTTGTGTTACACAGCGGGTTCCCACTAGCTGTCTAGTTTGTACATGGTAGTGTAGTGCTATATAGTAATCCATTGTCTGGTTGTACTCACAGTTTATCCATTCATCAACTAAAGGACAACTTGGTCACTTCCAAGCTTTGTCAATAATGAAAAAAGCTACTAGAGACATCTGTGTACAGAATTCGTATGGACATACATTGTCAGTTCCTTTGAGTAAAGACCAAGTACATTTGCTACATCACATGGTAAGGATATGTTTAGTTTTGCAAGAAACCACCAAAATCTCACCCAAAGTAGCTTTATTATCTGGCATTTCCACCAGCAACGATGAGCGTGCTCCACATCCTTACCAGCACTTGATATTGGCCATTGTGATTAAATGAGTAGTGGTATCACACTGATGTTTTAAACCATATACATTTTTGACTCGGCGTGTCAATTTCAGTAACAGCAGCAATAACAGAAAGGCCTGCTGTGGTTTTTAGAAAACTTGAATGTAGTGAGCAGTGGGCAAGAATTGTTAGCATAATAAAGCCTAGTCTTCCACCCTCTCCTCTGGCTGACCACTTTAAAAACAATCTGAATTTGTGTTCAGGGATATTCAGCCAGTAAACTCCCTTAAAATAAATCAAAGACATGCTTTCATCTTGGTGAGAGCACATCTCCAAGCAAAGGCTCCTTTATTCGGGTCATCCTGAACCAAGTGGTTGACTGTTTCAGAGGTTTTCTCCTTTGCCCAAACTCCACCTAATAAAGGTTTGAGAGCATGAGAAAATAAATCTTTCCATCAATTTAAATCATCTTCAGTTTCTCTCAGCAATATTTTGTAGTTTTTAATATATGTCTTTTACTCTTCTTGTTAAACTTATTCTTAAGTAATTTTTACTGTAATGTGATTTTGAATTTTCATCAAAATCAATTTTTATTTATTTTTGTATGTTAATTTGTTCCTGCAACCTTGATCCTCCCACTTATTTGGTCTAGAAACTCTGTGTGTACATGTGCATATATTTGCATAAATGTGAATTTCTTAGGATTTGCTAAATACTGAATGATATCTTTGTGCATAAAAGTAGGTTTATAGCTTCCTTTTCAAATGGCATGCCTATCTTTTTATTTATTTTGTTTCAATTTACTTTTTTACCTCATTGAAATGTTAGTATAATGTTGAACAGGTGGACATTACAAAACATACGTCCTTTTTAGAAATGGGGATGCAAACTTCAAATGAATAGCAATAAGAAAATGCAGAGTAATTATACATTTAATCATGTATTGTCTGGGATTTTTTTTAATGCCTGAAAAGTAACATCAGTTCATCTCAGTTGCTCAGCTGTGTCTGACTCTTTGTAACCCCATGAATCGCAGCACGCTGGCCTCCCTGTCCATCACCAACTTCCAGAGTCCACCCAAACCCATGTCCATCAAGTCAGTGATGCCATCCAGCCATCTCATCCTCTGTTGTCCCCTTCTCTTCCTGCCCCCAAATCCTTCCCAGCATCAGGATCTTTTCCAATGAGTCAACTCTTCACATGAGGTGGCCTAAGTATTGGAGTCTCAGCTTCAACATCAGTCCTTCCAATGAACATGAAGGACTGATCTCCTTTAGGATGGACTGGTTGGATCTCCTTGCAGTCCAAGGGACTCTCTAGAGTCTTCTCCAAAACCACAGTTCAGAAGCATCAATTCTTCAGTATTCAGATTTCTTCACCGTCCAACTTTCACATCCATACATGACTACTGGAAAAACCATAGCCTTGACTAGACAGACCTTTATTGGCAAAGTAATGTCTCTGCTTTTCAATATGCTTTGTAGGTTGGTCATAACTTTTCTTCCAAAGAGTAAGCGTCTTTTAATTTCATGGCTGCAACCACCATCTGCAGTGATGTTGGAGCCCCCAGAAATAAAGTCTGACACTGTTTCCACTGTTTCCCCATCTATTTGCCATGAAGTGACGGGGCCAGATGCCATGATCTTAGCTTTCTGAATGTTGAACTTTAAGCCAACTTCTTCACTCTCCTCTTTCACTTTCATCAAGAGGTTCTCTAGTTCTTCATCACTTTCTGCCATTAGAGTGGTGTCATCTGCATATCTGAGGTTATTGATATTCCTCCCAGCAATCTTGATTCCAGCTTGTGCTTCTTCCAGCCCAGAGTTTCTCATGATGTACTCTGCATATAAGTTAAGTAAGCAGGGTGACAATATACAGCCTTGACATACTCCTTTTCCTATTTGGAACCAGTCTGTTGTTCCATGTCCAGTTCTAACTGTTGCTTACTGACAGGTTTCTCAAGGGACAGGTCAGATGGTCTGGTATTCCCATCTCTTTCAGAATTTTCCATGGTTTATTGGAATGGTAACATATATGCTTACAAAAGGGGTGACTATTAGAATCAATTCCTGGCAAAAGATGTTCAGATGGACTTAGAACATGTTTGTTGGAAATGAATTAATATATCACAAGCGCTTGTTGTGATATAAACAACAAGCAGTAAGTGATGCTCGTTACAAGCGATATTATCAATTTTTCACTTTAATCCTAATGGATTTAAACAAAAAAACCTTTTTTCAGTGAAATCTCTAATTAATAGATGTTGATAAATAATGTCTATATGAATATATACTCAAATATTTCTCTTGTGTTTTTACACTTCAAATTGCATTCTTAATTACATATAAGCATTGAAAAATAAACTAATAGGAAGGGGGATGCGGTCATTTGTGCTCAGGTAAGGTATCCCATCCTGTTCATATCTCCATGGTTCTTGAGGATGAGGGTGGCTATTCTCAGCTTCACTGCTCATGTAGCTTGTTGCTGCCATAGAGAGTGGGAAAGGGACATGATGCTGGCACCTGGAGAGCCTGGTAATGATGCTTATACACCAGCATTCAGAGCCACATCCAGGATATAGGATGGAAAATGTTAGTCACATTCACTTGTGACCTGTATGCTCATAAACCCTGAGGTTAATATATTAGACTTCTCAGAAAATTAAACATAAAGAAAAGCTATATTTAGATATTTTTCAGCAACAAAGAATTGATCAGAAGATTTATTTGCCTATGATCAATTCCCATCACAAAGTATACACTATTCTTTGTATCTCTATGGCGATTTCCCCTTTATACACACAGATAGTATATGTAGCTGTAGTGAGAGTAACAGGCGCCATGTCAGTGGAATTTTGTCATCGCTTAGAAAGTGATACCAAGCCACCATCTATATCATGCATGTCAGTGACTAATGGGAAACAGATGTCTAGCTGGGCAAATAGTGTAAATTTTCAATCCAGATTTTATCTTGGCCTCCTATTTTTCAAAGGTAGGTGTTTTGCAATTAATTTGAAAACGAGGACTAAATAGGCTGTGAGGGCTTGATCAATGAGCACCCAGTGACCCATGGCCAAGGTGGCTCAGCAGACTGTAATCACTTTCAGAGCACCCAACTCTGCCAGCTCTGACACATGTTGCCATCACATCAGCCAATTCACAGCAAGGCAGGAAGCAAATTTCTACTTAGCTATTGCAGTGTTCATTGCATTTCTTAAGGTAGATGTTAGTATTTCGATTTAACAAATCAAGAAGATTATTGTAAGAAGAGTTAAATAGTGTAACATTACATACTAGAGAGAAAATAGTAGAAGGGAGTATTGTGGAAAGGCAACAAGAAAAAGAGAAAGAAGCTTTGCATGACCAGTAATGAAAGTATTTAGGAAAAAAAAATATTATTTTAATTCAGTTCTGCAATTCCAATGTACCAATAAAAGAAAGAGAGGTGGATTGAGAAAGAAAGGAAGATAAATAGCCAAAATAAATAATATGAAATTGGTTGTCCAACTTTAAACATGAGTTTCACTTAAAACAATCTGATTCCAAAATATATATTCAATCCAAAGCATTAAGCTCTTGGCTTGATAGTCCTTCCAGAACTGCAATTCTTTAAAAATAGTTCAATTTTTACCAAAATTTCAGAATCTGCTTGGTTTTTCGAACAACTTTTATGATTGCTTTCATTTTCCCTTTGATATTAATCATATTTAATGCCAGTAATGTTATATACATATATATATATATATATATATATATATATATATATATGCATTTTTCTGAAAGTAAAAGTTGCTCAGTCATGTCCAACTCTTTGTGATCCCATGGACAGTAGTCCATGGATTTCTCCAGGACAAATACTGGAGTAGGCAGCCTCCCTTCTTCAGGGGATCTTCCCAACCCAGAAATCGAACCCAGGCCTCCTACAGTGGAGGAGGATTCTTTACCAGCTGAGTCACAAGGGAAGCCCCAGAATACTGGAGTGGGTAGCCTAACCCTTCTCTAGCAGATCTTTCTGATCCAGGAATGGAACTGGGGTTTCCTGCATTGCAGGAAGATTCTTTACCAACTGAGCTATTTTCAGTTAAGCTTTAATGAAAAAAATTTTCAATAATGTGGTCTACTCTTGCTTCATATCTGAGATTTTCTAAAAAAAAAAAAAAACTGAGCCAGGCAAACTCTCACAGAATGTTTAGTGCATTATTCACATGAGAACGAAGGGAAAATGACAGTTTTATTTTTTTATGAAGAGACAAAGACAAGATATTTTCTATATTTCCTCTACAAATGCTATAATTTTAAATAAATATGCTCCATGCCACTCCCCAGGATTCAGGCATTTTCTTTCTAAATAGCTTGGCTTACACAAGAAATCCAGACATTACACATCTAGAAAATTTATCTTAGGTTTGCAATAGACTCTTCCTAGCCTAACAATGCCATTTGTAAGAGTTGCAGGTTATACTGACCTAGGTTTCTCCCTTTTCAAGAACTGAGGTTCAGGATGAGACTGTCAGGAATTTCAGACTAACCAATTCAGAAGTTGATTTATTTCCTGCATTGTCCAGTTGCTGACACAGAAATAAAATAAATGAAATTTGCTTAATTGAATTCAGAATAGTAATTTTGTTATTTTAGGGATAAACAACTTGCAAGAAAGCATGAGTTTCACCTCTGCATTAGCAGACCCCTTCTAAAACAGAATATTAAGGAAAAAAAAAACTGTACTGGGGCAAAATAGAAGAGATTTACTTATGGATAACTATGTAGTTTTAGACTGCTTAAATCTCTAGCTTTTTATTTCTTAAAGAATTGGGCATACTCCTGCATACTGACTTCATTTCCTCAAACAGATGAAAATGAAGAGAATTTATTGATTGCAGCTCTTCTTTATTACTTGTTTGCCAATGTAATTTTCCATGATTATGTAATTATCCTAATTTTTCAGCTTGCTCTTTATTAAACTATAATGTGTACTCTAGAACTAATCCATTGTAATTTGTACAGGCAAAGAGCTCAGTTAGAATTAAGATTTCTAGGTTCTACTGTCACCTAAATACCAGTGAGTTTTGAGAACTTAGAAACTCTTGTCTCTGTTGTTTTCGTTGCAAGAAATAAATATTACTTATTAGGTGTACTTAATCACTTAGGATGCAGTTTAGATTATTTATGGACAAGAATAACAGGGCTCATGTTTTGATCTCAGACTATTTTTACAATTTTAAAAGTTATCAAGAAAACCAAGAATTTTTGTTAATATGTGTTATGTCTATACATTGTAGTCAAAATTAAAACTGGAACACTAGAAAACATGGATATCTGTAATACTTTATTTTAAATGGCATGATAACCTCATATTTTGTCAGAAAAAAACATTTTTACAACATATATTTTCAAAATCAGAAAATTAGTAAACAGAAAGTTTGGCACCAGTTTTCTTGAATTATTATTTCTGCTTGTGCATTGTCTGTTGTGATATGATAAGTCATCTAGTCTTGAAAAATTTGCTGAAACAATTGGGAAAGAATTAGAGTAAAAAATTAAAAGCTTGTGCAAAACAAAGGAAACTATAAACAAGGTGAAAAGACAGCCTTCAGAATGGGAGAAAATAATAGCCAGTGAAGCAACGGACAAACAATCAATCTCAAAAATATACAAGCAACTCCTGCAGCTCCATGCTAGAAAAATAAACGACCCAATCAAAAAGTAGGCCAAAGAACT
>ML660787.1:9026245-9116691 GCA_007570785.1 Antilocapra americana | reverse complement strand
CCAGTTTATTTGCATATAGTTGCTGATAATAGTCTCTTATGATCCTTTGTATTTCTGTGTTTTCTGTTGTGATCTCTCCGTTTTCATTTCTAATTCTGTTGATTTGGTTCTTCTCCCTTTGTTTCTTGATGAGTCAGCCAGGGATAATTTCAAGCAGAGAGGCTAAGGAAGGTGGGAAGCAGGGCAGCTACAGGGTGAGCTGCTATTCAGGGCAGCTCCCAGGAGGATGTCTGTGTTGAACAAGTGTCCGTAATAGCATTGGTAGGAGGCAAAGATCCTGGAAAATTTTCCAAAAGTGCTAGAATAGCATGGAAAACTCTTACATGTTAGCACTTAAATAGCTCTATTGGTGAAAATAGCAAAAGGGATTATTTAACAAAATAGTTTTAAAATTTATTTTTCTATTTTTGAAAGCAGGTGTGCTAATAATTACATTTGCCAACAACACCTCTCCTTTAAAAATAAAACTGGAATGTCATGCCAACTGGCATGATAGTCTCTGTAAGAAGAGAATTCAGGGAAATGGAGAAAAGTTTACCTTTTTGCATGTAATTATTAGCCAGAGAAATCTGTTTGCTCTGCTTTTTACCCATCTGTTGCAACTTGCCATAAAATTATTCATTAAACTCCAGAAGAAGATTAGTGTGTTTTGATACCAGAGAGATTAGGCCTTTGCTAACTGTCAATGGCATTTAGAAGATTTTGGTTAAGTCTATTTGATCACAAAAAAAAAAAAAAAACCCTGCAAAAATGAATAATGAATTTCCTTCCTTCAAATAACAAAACATGTCTAAGAGTATTTTAGAAAGGCTAGAGCCCCAAAAAGCATTAAAATTTTTCCATGCAACTACATTTATCTGCATAAAAATGGTCAGATATGCAGTGATTTTATTTGTTTATTCTACAATGGAAAATTCCACTGGCACTTATATATGCTGAAAACACGTATACTAGTTTGTGGTGCTTATTTAAGACCCTCCTAGAGTTATAATGAAGTTGGGAACAGGGCTATGTTCTAGGAAAATTAATTATCAAAATAAAAAAATAGGTATTTATGGTGAATCTACTGTGTATTATTCTATTGGTTTAAGATCTAATTATACCAAAAATAAACCCACTTAGACACCACCACATTCTGCTGCTTATAAGTTATATTGTGTGTGTGTGTATATGTGTGTGTTGTATAATGCTAGGGAAGTGTTTGCCTCTGGTGAATGTATTTGTGTAAAGCAATCAAGAACTTATTGTGTGATGGGATATATCCCTAAGGTAACCTTATTTTAAAAGTGCGGTTGAATTGTGTCATCATACTTGAGAAAACCTTCAATGAGCATCTGCTTCTAAAACTAGGTCAAATTGAGCATAGGTCAAATTGGATTAGATCCATGGGTCAACATGGATCAAACTTGAGCATCATCCAGGGATGGCAGGTGCTGGTGTGAGTATTGTTATATAGTCAAGAGAAATGGTACAGGTAAAAACAGTGTGGAGGTAATGCATACACCTCAACAGAAAGAAAATAATACAATGAAGTGTTATTTGGATAATATAGAACAATGAATATTTATTTATTTCTGAGGAGTATGGAGAAGGAAATAATCTTAGATTAGCAAAGAAGGACCTATAGAGATGTTTAAATGGCCACACAGAGGAATCAAAGCTTAAACATTATACATTTTTGTTTATGACATTAACATTAAAAAGCAGTATATTAAGATATTTAGTGCTGGATGTGTAGGAGACCAGTAGAAATTAAAAACAGGAAGTCAATCCTTTAAATCAGTTGTCTTTTAAAATAAGATTCATTCCAATATATATATTCAAAATATATATATTGATATATATTTCAATTCATTAGCATATAGAAGAACTTTAATTTTTAAAAATTCTCTTTCCATTACTAATTACCTTTATTTGGGATTTTATTATACTTAACTAGCACCTGTTTATATTTTATAAATAAATATGCAAAGAATGCCCAAACTACCACAAAATTGCACTCATTTCACAAGGTAGTAAAGTAATGCTCAAAATTCTCCAAGCCAGGCTTTAGCAAAATGTGATCTGTGAACTTTCAGTTATTCAAGCTGGTTTTAAAAAAGGCAGAGGAACCAGAAATCAAATTGCCAACATCCACTGAATCATTGAAAAAGCAAGACAGTTCCAGAAAAACATCTATTCATGTTCCAGAACAACATTTTTATTGACTATGCCAAAGCCTTTGACAGTGTGGATCACAACAAACTATGGTAAATTTTTAAAAAGATGGGAATACCAGACCATCTGACCTGCTCCCTGAGAAATCTGTAGGCAGTTCAAGAAGCAACAGTTAGAACTGGACATAAATGGACTGGTTCAAAATTGGGAAAGGGGTACATCAAGGTTGTGTATTGTCACCCTGCTTATTTAACTTCTATGCAGAGTACATCATGAGAAACGCTGGGCTGGAGGAAGCACAAGCTGGAATCAGGATTGCCAGGAGAAATACCAGTAATCTAGATATGCAGATGACACCACACTTATGGCAGAAAGTGATGAAGAACTAAAGAATCTCTTGATGAAAGTAAATGAGGAGAGTGAAAAAATTGGCTTAAAACTAAACATTCAGAAAACTAAGATCATGGCATATGGTCCCATGACTTCATGGCAAATAGATGGGGAAACAGTGACAGACTTTATGTTTTGGGGCTCCAAAATCACTGCAGATGGTGATTGCAGCCATGAAATTAAAAGATGCTTTCTCCTTGGAAGAAAAGTTATGACCAACCAAGATAGCATATTAAAAAGCAGAGACATTACTTTGCCAACAAAGGGCCGTTTAGTCAAGGCTATGGCTTTTCCAGTAGTCATGTATGGATGTGAGAGTTGGACTATACAGAAAGCTGAGTGCAGAAGAATTGATGCTTTTGAACTGTGGTGTTAGAGAAGACTCTTGAGAGTCCCTTGGACTGCAAGGAGATCCAACCAGTCCATCCTAAAGTAGATCAGTCCTGAGTGTTCATTGGAAGGACTGATGTTGACGCTGAAACTCCAATACTTTGGCCACCTGATGTGAAGAGCTGATTCATTTGCAAAGACCCTGGTGCTGGGAAAGATTAAAGGCGGGAGGAAAAAGGGGAGATGTTTGGATGGCATCACCCACTCAATGGAGATTAATTGAGCAGACTCTAGCAGTTGGTGATAGACACGGAGGCCTGGTGTGCTGTAGTCCATGGGTTTAGGAACCATTGGACACAAGTGAGCGACTGAACTGAACAACTGAACTGAAATATGCATATACAAAATGGCTGATTGATTAAGTATTTAATAAGGATGGTGTGGCTTCTTAAGTTTGTTCATCACATTTGGATTAAGCCAGGCTAATGTTGTAGAGTTGATACTGAGTTAGGGAGTCTGAAAATAAGATCAGGAGTTTAGAAAGGCCAAATTTAACAAATATCATAAAAAAAAAAATACAAAAGAGTTTAGTGGTATATTGGCACTGGTTAAAGAGAATGACTGGAGAAGGAAATGGCAACCCACTCCAGTATTCTTGCCTGGAAAATTCTATGGATGGAGGAGCCTGGTATGCTACAGTTCATGGGGTTGCAAACAGTTGGACATGACTGAGCAACTGAACTGACTGACTGACTGAAAGAGAATGACATGGTGAAAGCTAATATTAAAACTTTATGCCTGGAGAACTAAGATCATGATGCCATATACCAAAATTGGGAATTTTGAGCTGATACTTCTGATTTGCAATGGTCAGTTTGATTTACAGTGTTTCTTGTTCAACACCCGATTTATTGTCATATGTGTGCAAAATACCCTGCCTTTCTGTTTTGGTTTATATTATTCTTTAAAAAATATTATTTGACACCTATTATAAGCTGAATGGTGCTGAGACTACAGAAAAAGAAAAAAAAGTGTTTCTGAACCATAAAACACTCCCCAATATTTGGTGAATACACACATAAATGTGTATATTTACTACACGACATGTTCAATGTCATATGTTTGCTATACATACGTATACACACACACACACATATATATAGCAAAAAGTAATGCTCAAAATCCTCTAAGCAAGGCTTCAACAGTAAGTGAACTGTTCATGCTGGATTTAGAACAGGCAGAAGAACTAGAGATCAAATTGCCAACATCTGTTGGATCATTGAAAAAGTAAGAGAGTGCCAGGAAAACATCTATTTCTGCTTTATTGACTACACCAAAGCCTTTAACTGTGTGGATCACAACAAACTGTGGTAAATTCTTAAAAAGATGGGAATACTAGACCATCTGACCTGCCTATTGAGGAACCTGTATGCAGATCAAGAAGCAACAGTTAAAACTGGACACAAACAACAGACTGGTTCCAAATTGGGAAAGGAGTACGTCAAGGCTGTATATTGTCACCCTGCTTATTTAACTTCTATGCAGAGTACATCATGAGAAATGCTGGGCTGGATGAAGCACAAGCTGGAATCAAAATTACCAGGAGGAATATCAATAACTACAGATATGCAGATGATACCACCCTTATGGCAGAAAGTGAAGAAGAACCAAAGAGCCTCTTGATGAAAGTGAAAGAGGAGAGAGAAAAAGTTGGCTTACAACTCAACATTCAGAAAATGAAGATCATGGTATCTGGTCCCATCACTTCATGGCAAATAGATGGGGAAACAATGGAAACAGAGACAGGCATTATTTTTTGGGACTCCAAAATCACTGCAGATGGTGACTTCTGCCATGAAATTAAAAGACACTTGCTCCTTGGAAGGAATGTTATGACCAACCTAGACAACATATTAAAAACAGAGGCATTACTTTGCTGAGATCGTCCATCTAGTCAAAGCTATGATTTTTCCAGTAGTCATGTATGGATGGGAGAGTTGGACCATAAGGAAAGCTGAACACTGAAGAGTTGATGCTTTTGCACTGTGGTATTGAAGATACTCTTGAGAGTCCCTTGGACTGTAAGGAGATCAAACCAATCAGTCCTAAAGAAAATCAGCCCTGAATCTTCATTGGAAAGAGTGATGCTGAAGCTGAAGTTCCAATACCTTGGCCACCTGATGTGAAGAACTGACTCATTGGAAAAGACCCTGATTCTGGGAAAGATTGAAGGTGGGAGGAGAAGGGGATGACAGAGGATGAGATGGTGGATGGTATCACTGACTCAATGGACATGAGTTTGAGTAAACTCTGGAAGTTGATGATGGACAGGGAAGACTGGCATGCTGTAGTCCATGGAGTCAGAAAAAGTCTGACAGGACTGAGTAACTAAACTGTACTGATTTGCTGTATAAGGAATGTGAATGTTAGAGCTACAGATTCTGTCTGAGAGTGTCAAAAAAAAGCTGGTGTTTGTACATAGAATTCAAACCCTTCATATATTTGTTATTTGAATATCTACTACTTTAGCAAAAATGATTAAAAATAATAATTGCCACTTGCCTCAAGGAATACTGTTTTCTATATTAACTATTTATTCTCCCTGACATAGGAAAAATGTGGGTTATGACCTTGGAAATGATAGGTGCTTTTGAAAAACAAGTGATATTGTAGAGGCATATGGTCATATATGTACTGAAACATAGTCAATTAATTAGATAACTGTAACAAGATCCAATTTAAAGGTATATGGAAATAAACTATCTGTAACCTTCAAGGACTAGTCATAATATTTTATTACTTATTTACAATATATTTATAGCTGTGACTAGTATCATTATACCACCAAATATTACCCTGAAACGATTCTTGTTACCTTTACAACAGAATTACCATCTTCATGTGTCACTTATAGACTTTAATGGAAATTTTAGCTTTTAAGTTTTTCTCTTGCATGCTGTGTATATATACAATGCACATATGCTGTTGCTAAGTCGCTTCAGTCATGTCTGACTCTGTGCGACCCCTTAGACGGCAGCCCACCAGGCTCCTCTGTCCCTGGGATTTTCCAGGCAAGAATACGGAGTGGGTTGCCATTTCCTTCTCACAATGCATATATATATATGAAAATGAAGGTGTTAGTTGCTCATTTGTGACCGAATCTGCATTCCCAGAAACTGTAACCTGCCAGGATCCTCTGTCTGTGGTATTTCCCAGGCAAGAATACTTGAGTGGGTTGCCATTTATATGTATATATGTGTGTGTATATATATATAACACACACATATATTTACACATGCAGAGTATATATAAATACATACACAGAGAACCCAAGACAGAAACTTAAGAACTGGATAACCTCTTATATCTATATTCCTGTATTTGAAAAAAATATGAAACTTGAAACGGAGTCATTTAACGAATTATTCTGTTATTCATATCAGAATTTTTGGATTTGCATTTTATTTGAAATGTACTCTAATAAAGCAATTTGTGTAAATTTAGGGCAATTAGGATGTTTTACTTGTTATATCTTCAGGTGTTGACTTTGGAATTAAGTGTAAACATTTTAATTCACAAATACATTCTTCTAAGTCAGTGAATTATGTTTTTTGAGTCTATTTTTTTAAGTTCTTTTTGTAAACGTTTTTCCATTTCAAGCAATTTTGATTATTTTTCATATTTTTTAAAGGTTACTTTCCAGCTACAGTTACTACAAAATATTGTCTATATTCCCATGTTGTACAATACATCCTTGAATCTATCTTATATACAATAATTTGTACCTCCTACTCCCCCAACCTTATATTTCTCCTCTCCTTTCCCCATTGGTAACCACTAGTATTTTCTCTATATCCATGGTCTGCTTCTTTTTTGTTATATCACTAATAGCAGATGCCATTTTACATGTTAAAATCAAGGAGTTAAATTATACGGATGTACATGATAATGCAAGTATTTATGCAGTTTTAAGGACTCTATGGATGAGGGTAAGGGTGGGATGATATGGGAGAATGGCATTGAAACATGTTAATTATCATATGTCTAATCAATCTCCAGCGCAGGAGTGATGCTCGGGGCTGGTGCATCGAGATTTCCCGGGGGGAGGGAGGAGGGAGAGGGGTTCTGGAGGGGGAGCAAATGTAAACCCATGGTGATATCATGGCATTGTATGGCAAAAACAATAATAATAATAATAAAAAAGAATTCTTCAAGAATTCAAATATTATCCATAAATCATTTTTCTATCAGATGAGATTAATTTTTCTTCTGTTATATGCTCAGCAAAATACACATCAACACCTTGTGGTTTTTTGTTGTTATGTAGTCACCTATCATTGGAGATCATAATTGTTTCCAGTTTTTGTCTGCATCTTACTGATACTTGGCTCTTTCATCTGAAGGTTTCTAATCTTTAACAGAAAAATTCAAACCTGAATTGGAGATGTGAAAGCAAGAGTAACAGGCAATAGACTGAACTCTTTGATATGCCTCTAGAAATAGAGAAAATGAAAACGAAGTCACTCAGTCATGTCCGATTCTTTGCGACCCCATGAACTGTAGCCTAACATATTATTCCGTCCATGGGATTTTCCAGGCAAGTTACTGGAGTGGGTTGCTATTTCCTTCTCCAGGGGATCTTTCCCACCCAGAGATCAAACCCATGTCTCCCACATTGCAGGCAGATGCTTTACCCTCTGAGCCACCAGGTAAACCCTTTTGAAACAGAGACATGAAGGTAATTATCATGATGGGTGGAAAAGTCAAATATATAAGTAGACTCAAGAACTACTAAGATACATTTGCAAGTGAATGATTAATAATGTTATCAATACATATTCAAGGCTTTATCCACAGTCATCAAGGCTATTATCACGTGCAACATAACAAAAGGTGTGGTGTAAATTTGCTCTGATGAACTGCTGGGGAGTAAGTTGAAGGGAATTTGAGACAGATTGAGAGTGAAATAGGAATGGGTCGAAGATTAAAAAAATGTCTACCCTGGATGGATGGATGTTGGTCAGTAGGAGTGTGAATGCCAGTTTTTGCCCCTGCAGATATACTGTTAGCTTGTCTGTTTTGCTCTCATCCACTCTTTGCCTGGTTAGCAGTATGAAAATTCTTTTGTGTCTCCCAGTTCATCCTTCCATTTTAATTCATGAGTTTGAAATAGGATTGACTCTACTTCCAAATTCTAGGAATAGACAGACCATGGACTTGATGTGATAAATAATTATTTTCTTTGTCTCTAGAAATTGGATTCAGGAATGAACATTTGACTTGATGACAGTCACATCTACTTAGAATTTGGCCAGGTCTTTTAAAAGAGAGGCTTTTTATCTTTTGGCTAAAGTGAACTTGTTAGAATGTGAGCCTATCACTATAAAAAATGATCCATAGAATCTAGAATAAAGCCAGGTGGTAAGAGGAATGAAAAATGGAGCAAAGCTAATTCCTAATTACATTCATCAGAATATGCTAAACAGTAATCTGGAACACCCATATAAATCTCAGTTATTTGAATTAATAAATTTTATTTGACATAGGTCAGTTTGGGTTGAATCTTCCATCATTTGCAAGTCACAGTCTTTTTTCTTGTTTTTGTTTTTAAATTAATTAATTAATTACTTTCTTTACATTATCGTGTTGGTTTTGCCATACATTGACATGAATCCACCATGGGTATACATGTGTTCCCCTTCCAGAACCCCCCTCCCACCTCCCTCCTGATTCCATCTCTCTGGGTCATCCTGGTGCACCAGCGTTGAGCACCCTGTATCATGCATCAAATCTGGGGAGGCGATTCATTTCACATATGATAATTTACATGTTTCAATAGCATTCTCCCATATCATCCCACCCTTTCCCTCTCCCATAGAGTCTAAAAGACTCTTCTATAGATCTGTGTCTCTTTTGCTGTCTCACATACAGGGTTCTCGTTACCATCTTTCTAAATTCCATATATATGTGTTAGTATACTGTATTGCTTTTCCTTCTGGCTCACTTCACTCTGTATAATAGGCTCCAGTTTCGTCCACCTCAGTAGAACTGATTCAAATGTATCAGTCTTAATATAAGTGACATGTCTTTATCTGTTTGATCATAACCAGCATCCTGTACTGGTGTGTGTGTTCATTACATACCTGATAGATGTTGCTTTAATGGTAGCCTGTGTATGCACCAGACCATGGCAAAGTTTCATAGGTGTATAGATTCATAATCTCACAGACATTCTTTTTGCATTTAGGGTGTGAAGTTAGAGGACAGATAGAAAAGACAGCACATTCATGCTTAGATGGAAATACTGTCAAAAACAAATATTGTATAGCAATGCATATATGTGGAATCTAGAAAACATAGTACAGGTAAACGTATTTGCAAAGCAGAAATAGATACACAGACATAGAGAGCAAATGAATGGACACCAATGGGGGCAGGGACAGAATAAATCGTGAGACTGAGATTAACATATACATCTACTATGAATGAAATAGATAATTAGTGAAAACTTATTGTATAGCACAGTGCTGGTGGGTGGGTGGGGATGGTACTCTCTGTTTGTGGGACATATATTAATATAACCTAAAAAGGCATTCCAGTATGTAGTTCAGTTCAGTTCAGTTGCTCAGTTGGGTCTGACTCTTTGTGACCCCATGAATCACAGCACGCCAGTTTCCCTGTCCATCACCAACTCCCAGAGTCCACCCAAACCCATGTCCATTGAGTTGGTGATGCCATCCAGCCATCCTCTGTCTTCCCCTTCTCCTCCTGCACCCAATCCTTTCCATTATCAGGGTCTTTTCCAATGAGTCAGCTCTTTGCATGAGGTGGCCAAAGTATTGGAGTTTCACCTTCAACATCAGTCCTTCCAATGAAAACCTAGGATTGATCTCCTTTAGACTGGACTGGTTAGATCTCCTTGCAGTCCAAGGGACTCTCAAGAGTTTTCTCCAACACCACAGATCAAAAGCATCAATTCTTTGGCACTCAGCTTTCTTCACCATCCAACTCTCACATCCATACATGACTACTGGAAAAACCATTGCCTTGACTAGATGGCCCTTTGTTGGCAAAGTGATGTTTCTGCTTTTTAATATACTGTCTAGGTTGGTTATAACTTTCCTTCCAAGGAGTAAGCATCTTTTAATTTCATGGCTGCAGTCACTAGTTGCAGTGATTTTGAAGCCCAGAAAAATAAAGTCAGCCTCTGTTTCCACTGTTTCCCCATCTATCTGCCATGAAGTGATGGGACCAGATGCCATGATCTTAGTTTTCTGAATGTTGAGCTTTACGCCAACTTTTTCTCTCTCCTCTTTCACTTTCATCAAGAGGTTCTCTGGTTCTTCATCACTTTCTTCCATAAGGGTGGTGTCATCCGCTTATCTGAGGTTATTGATATTTCTCCTGGCAATCTTGATTTCAGCTTGTGCTTCCTCCAGGCCAGCGTTTCTCATGATGTATTCTGCATATAAGTTAAATAAGCAGGGTAACAATATACAGCCTTGATGTACTCCTTTTCCTATTTGTAACCAGTTTGTTGTTCCATGTCCAGTTCTAGCTGTTTCTTCCTGACCTGCATACAGGTTTCTCAAGAGATAGGTCAGATGGTCTGGTATTCCCATCTCTTTAAGAATTTCCCACAGTTTATTGTAATCCACACAGTCAAAGGCGTTGGCATAGTCAATGAAGCAGAAATAGATGTTTTCTGGAAGTCTCTTGCTCTTTTGATGATGCAGCAGATGTTGGCAGTTTGATCTCTGGTTCCTCTGCCTTTTCTAAAACCATCTTGAACATCTGGAAGTTCACGGTTTTGTATTGCTGAAGCCTGGCTCAGAGAATTTTGAGCTTTACTTTACTAGCCTGTGAGATGAGTGCAATTGTGTGGTAGTTTGAGCATTCTTTGGCATTTTCTTTCTTTGGGATTGGAATGAAAACTGACCTTTTCCAGTTCTGTGGCCGCTGGCATATTGAGTGCAACACTTTCATAGTGTCATCTTTCAGGATTTGAAATAGCTCAACTGGAATTCCATCACCTTCACTAGCTTTGTTCACAGTGACGCTTCCTAAGGCCAACTTGACTTCACATTCCACGATGTCTGGTTCTAGGTCATTGATCACACCAGCGTGATTATCTGGGTTGAAGATCAGATTACCTGAAATCTAGGAGAGCATAGGTCCATGTGTTTGAGGATTACAGAGGTGTGTATGAATGTATCCTTGACAGGAAGTGGATTTGAACATTGGATAGATTTTTTGGAGACCAAAGGTTGAAGTTTCTATTAATGGTAGTATCTGAAACCCTACTCACACACTGTATCTAGAAGAGACAGGTTTTTGAATGGGAATGCCTGTATGCATGTCTATAAATCTTATTCATATGTACTTAAGACTTTGAAGTGGAGGTGAAACTAAGTCAAAGATGCAACTAAATACCCAGGTAACTTAAGGGAAATATAACCAAAGTAACTATTGAGCAAATTCTGATCTATACACTGTTGTCTGAATGTTCATGAGTAGTCACACTCAGAAGCACCCAGAGCTCTCACTATATGGCTACAGGCTGTTTTTGTCTATGATCTTTTTTTTTTTTTCCTCTTTTTCCCTAAACGAAATTCTTGAGAAAAGAATAAAAGAGATGTGTTCTCAGGAAAAGGAAAAACACCATTACCACACACTTATTATTTCCACTTAAAGGGGTATAAAAATGAGTTTCCATGGAGACTTGGGAGTTGAGCCCAGTGATATGCATCTCCCCTTTCATTTCTTCTTTCCATAAGCAGAGTAGCAGTAAACAGAAATATATTCTATTGAAAACATAGCCTTTGATCTGTAATGTTACTGTTGCTATTAACCTTGGAGGTACATATTTTAAAATTCAGACTCCCAGATTCCATTTCTGTGATTTCAACTTAGAAAATACAGTTGGATATTTCAGACTTTGAGGACAAACAGACTTAGAAACTGAATCTAGAAGAATGGTATTAGTGAACCTATTTGCAGGGAAGGAATGGAGACACAGAGGTAGAGAATGGACCTGTGAACAGTGGGAAAGGAGAGAATGGGACACGTGAAGAAAGTAGCATCACCATGTATCCACTAGCCAGTGTAAGATGGCTGGCTGGTGAGAAGTTGCTGCGTAGCACTGGGAGCCTGGTGTGGTGCTCTGTGGTGACCTGGAGGGATGGGTTGGGCAGAGGGGAGGAAGGCTGGGAGGGAGGGAATATATGTATATTATGGCTGATTTGCCTTGTTGTATGGCAGAGGCTAACACAACACTGTAAAAATTAAAAAAAAATTCTGTTACCTTTATTATACATGAATGTATATGTTATATATATATATATATATATATATCATAGTAATGTTATCTATATAACATATACATATTTATGTATATATTTATATTTTCAGTTCAGTTCAGTTGCACAGTTGTGTCCAACTCTTTGTGACCCCTGGGACTGCAGTACCTCAGGCTTCTCTGTCCATCACCAGCTCCTAGAGCTTGCTCAAAGTCATATCCATCGAGTCGGTAAAGCCATCCAGCCATGTCATCCTCTGTTGTCCCCCAGAGGGGATTTATATAAAATATTACATTTCAAATCATAAATATTGTATGTTATATATAAAGATGAGTTGTATGAAGTTATTAAATTTGTTTAAATTAAAAATGTTAAAAATAATGTATGGAATTCTAGGGAAAAAAACATGGAAGTGTAAACTATTCTAATTAATAGGCCAATTGGAGAGAACAAGGATATACTATTTAAAGGAATCAAAAAAGCTAAAGGGAAACTGATTTTTAAAATGGTACCTGGGTGCACAGGTTGTAAAATTCTGTTGTTTTTAGGAAAAAAATATGGTTCTTTAATTTGGATGATATTTCAGTCTACCAACATGCCTACCAATGATGTTTTGAAATTCAGCACTCTAATTTCATTTTTCCAAGTTTGGTAAATTCCAATTAAAAAATCGCAATAGGCAAAAGGAGGATCAGATTAATTTTTGATGTGTCTACATGGACTCTCCAGTAGAGTCTTGAATCCATTCATTTCTGATATTTTACATCACAGTTAAAAAGGATCATAATTTTAAGTGTGTGTGTTTCTGAGCGTATGAGGGGTCCTGTTTTTGTTTGTTTGGTTTTTGTTTGTTCAGTTTAGGATCTATAGGTCTACAGGTTGTGCTTTGAATAATCCTGAAACTTCTTGCTCACAAGATTATCTGATTTCACTCAATTGTTTCTTTACTTCATAGTCAGCTCACAAGGTAAGTTCAAATGAATTGGGAGAATAGTAATCACCCTCCTATTGATTCATCATTCTGGTAAACATATCACAAGAGACAAAGATTAAAAGCCCCTGTACTGTGAGGCAGATGAAAGATAGCCTTCTCTACTCCTTTGCAATAGTTACCTCCTTCTGGCTGCTGTAAAATAATGAGTGCATTTTCTTTCCATGAACATCTCAGAGTTTATTAAAAGAAAAACAAATAGTCCATCATGTATTCATAAAATCACAGATGCAAGTTCTTTATCTGTGAATGAAGCCATAGGGATAGTAAAAATGCTAACATTTTTTGAAACTAAATTTTCTGTGATGTCTGTTTCTTTCTTGTTCTACATTGAGGTATTTTATCAGTTAATTAAAGGATGACAATGTAATTAAAACAAAGTGTTAATGTCCACTTAGCATTTTACAGTTGAGAGACACTTTCATGAAAATAGATGTTTAAGACTAAGTAACTCTGTGTAACCTGCCCCCAGCTACAAAATCAAGTTGAATTAATTTAGCCTATTGCTGAAAGTAAAAGTATTACTTCTTCAGTCATGTCGAACTCTTTGGGACCCCATGAACTATAACCCGCCAGGCTCCTCTGACCATGGAATTCTCCAGCAAGAATACTGGAATGGGTTGCCATTTCCTTCTCCAGAGGATTTTCCAGACCCAGGAATCTTATGTATTTGCAGGCAGACTCTTTACCATCTGAATCACCAGGAAACCCCAAATAGTTAAAAGTTACTAGACAACATAGTGTGTGTCTCTAGAGCCTGGCAATCAAGGTGTGACTCCTGGGTAGCAGCCTCAAATATTGGGGCATCAGACATAAAAAATATGGGATAGCAGGCACAGGTACAAGCTCCTGTCTAGGAAATACTAATGGTCTCTAGTGAAGTAGCACGAAGGCTCAGAGATAGCCCTCACCAGGAAAAAGAGAAAAAAAAAACTAAAACCCAAACACCTGGAGTTAAAATAAAATAAAAGTTGGTACTGGCAGGCTGGAGCAAGGCAGAGGGAAAGTATGAGGAGTGACCCCAGAGACCAGGCTTCTAAGTGTGTGCCAAGCCTGATGCCTGCCCTTTGGACTGAAGCTTTAGCAAAGGAGCCTCCTTCACATAAACTCTATAGAGTGCCTGTTCGCTGAGCCCTGGGATGGGTGACTCCATGCTTGAGCCTTTTCATACCCATTGCTCAGGTTCCATAAAACCTTACGGGGCTGATGACTGCCAGCCCCACTGGTTTTCAAATCTAGGCATTTCAGGGTTCATCTCTCCAGTACAGGTCTTAAAGGTTGGAGTGCCTGATGTGCAGCTCAATGCCTTGGCTCCTCAGAGGCGAGCACTGGGTTTTGAGTTCCCTCCCAATGGTGGGTCACTACGTGAGGGGTGGGGTTTGTGATGAGGTTGTGTCTCAGCTTCACCTGCCTTGCTGTGGGCTTCTCTCTTCACCTGATGCGTTAGAGTCAGCCAGTTTTTCAGAAGAAGGAAGTCTGGTCCATATGTAGCTATAGATTCAGTATGTGAGTAGGAAGAGGTGAATTCAGTCTCCTCCTAATAGGCTATTGGGAACTGGACCACCCCTTCTATATTCTTAAACCCTGTCAATCACTAATTTATTCTTCACTCTTTAATTTTGTCATCTCAGAAATGCTGTATAAATTGAATCCTATAGTATGTAAACTTTGGAGATTGGATTTTGTCCTAAACATAGTTCTCTAGAGTGTTTGTCAAGTTGTTGTGTGAATCAAGAGTTTGTTCATCTTATTATTGAGTAGTATTCCATGTTATGACTATACTACAGTTTGTTTAAGCATTTACTTATCACTGTAGACAAGAGGGTTCCCAGTTTGGGGCTACTGCAAATAAAGCTACCACAAACATTCATGTACAAGATTCTGTGAGAATAAGTTTTTATTTATTTAAAATAAATGCCCAAGAGTACAATTACTGAGTCACTTGATAAGTACTCATTCAAATTTTTAAGACTCTGCTCTTATCTGGAGTTTCTGCACCATTTAACATTTCCACTAGCAAAGCATGAGTGATCCACTTTCTCTGTAATACTGCCGGAATTTTGTTTTCTCCCTGTTTTAAATTTTTAGTCATTCTGATAGATGTATACTGATATTTTATTTTCATTTTAATTCACTTTTCCCTAGCAGCAAATACTTTTGGACATCTGTTGATTATTTGACACCTGAATGTCTTCTTGAAATATCTTTTGGCAATTTTCTAATTGGATTGTTTGGTTTTTATTTATTTAGATTTTTATGTTGAGTTTGAAGAATTATATGTATTCTAGAGAGAAATTGTTTTTCAGACATGCAGTTTAAAACTATTGTCTCCCAGTGTTTAGCTTCTCTTTTGTCTTTGATAAAGAGTATCTCAGAGCTAAAGTTTTTAATTTTCATAAAGCATAATTTATATTTTTTCATTTAATAGATTTTGCTTTTGTTGTCAAGTCTAGGAAAGATTTGCATAGTCTGAGATCCCAAAGAATCTCTCGTATAGTTCTTTTTCTAAAGTTTTTGTTGTTTTATGTTTTATATTAATATGCATGATCTATGGCCCCATTCCTGCCAGTTAGAGCTGGATATTCAGACTCCTCATATTGCCTCCATGGACACCACAATGGGACAGGGCTTATTAGCAACTGACCAACTCTATGTTCTGACTTTCTCCTTAGCCTTTTCTGACCACCTTAATAGGGAAGGTTGAGACTGTGATCCCCAGAGAAAACCTGGCAATTGTGGAAGTCTTGCTAAGCCTTTGCTGACATGGATGGGTTGAAACCACAGATTTTTTTTTAGTGTTTGGTTAAAATCCACCAGTAACTGTCTAAAGCTTTTCCAATCTAAAACTGCACAGCCTTTTACCTGATCCTTAGGGTTTTTTAGGCTGTGCCATTTGTTGGTTCCAGGTTACTATCTTTTTCAGCCATATGTCTGAGATACATGAAAGCAAAACGAAGGCCTGGGTAATTCACCATTTTGTTGTTTCTTGGGTTCCAAGGTCTTTAGCAAGTCTGTCTTTGTCTCTTCATGTTTTAGAATCCACTTATAAATATCCTATATATTAGGCATGGGATTTTAGTTGCATTTAGTGGAAGAATAGGAAAAAGTGTATGTGCTTGGAAGGAGAAGCCTATTTTATATTTTAATTGTACTTAGTAGTATTATACAATTAAAAGTGTTTTTGAATATCTAATATAACAAAATGCATTCAATAATTTTATTTTCTCCAAAACAGTGCTTTATGTATTACATATTTTAAAACAGTTAAATCAGTACTCAATCTCTTAGCAATTTTTAATGTTGAGTAAATCTCTGATACAATGAAATATTTTTATAAATCATGCATACTTATTCTCTAGCTTGTCACTGTAAGAATAATAACCTATATATAACTAAATACTGAATTAAAATAAACTATTTCATGTAGTGATTTTTGAAATTTATTTTTCAAAATCATTTTATTTATCCATAAGTCTCAAAAATCTTAAATTATAATGTTCCAATTCATTAGTGTACATATACTCATTTAATATTATGGTTGTTCTTACTTTGGTGGTGGTTTAGTCACTCAGTCATGTCCGACTCTTTGTGACCCCATGAACTGTAGCCTTCCAGGCTTCTCTGTTAGTGGGATTTCCCAGAGAAGAATACTAGAGTGGGTTGCCGTTTCCTGCTCCAGGGGATCTTTCTGACCCAAGAATAGAACCCAGGTCTCTTGCATTGCAAGCAGTCTCCTACATTATAGGCAGATTCTTTATCAACTGAGATATAACTTAATGATAAATTGAAACATTTCGGGACTATATCCATTACCTCTTGATAAGCTAATACTCTATCACTTTTTCTGTATGAAAATCTAAAACTTACTAAAAACTTTGCATAATTAACAGGTGGAATTTATTTTAATTTTGGCTTAATTCCAAGTACACATTTTCAATCATTTTTAAGTCCATCAGAAAGTTTTTGACAGTTCAAAATATTTTGTAAAAAATAAATCCAATTGTATAAGAAATTCAGTTTCTTTTTACATCTCCTAAAATAATATTTAGGTTCATTAGAAATATTTAAAGTTTTCCTGTGTCTTGCTAGCTTGACTTCTATTCCAAGGTGCAGTTGATGTTTATTGGTTATTCTGACTAGGATGCTTAATCATAAAATCAAACCAAGGGAGCCTCTGGGGATCTATGGTAATCAGAAAATTTCTTTAAAATTTAAGTCTCTGCTTGCCTACTGATATTATGAGAAAAATATTACCATAATGAAACAGAGTGGGAAACCAGGCATAAGACACCTCAGAAAGAATAGGGAAGGCTTTATAAAATATTACAATTGCAATTATATATTTTATTAATTATGTGAAAAGAGAACGGTGCTTAGGGAGAACTGTATGGAGAAAAAGGAGGAAGAGGTGATGCTGTGAACTGAAATATGTAATGCCATTTATGTCACATTTTGACACAATGGGTGGGAATGGTTTAGGTGATTAAATTAAGGTGCTCCTTTGTTTTGACAGCTTCTGTAGTGCAGATAGCATGATTGTAAGTTAAAATAATTCTGTTTTTAGGAGTTTATTCATTTTTATTTTGTGACCTCTCTAGTAAGAGAAACCTCTAAATATAGTCTTTTAACTTAATGAAATTCTCAGCAACTTAGTTTCCCTGGAAATTAAAATTTGTCGTAGCAGCCTTTCCACAGAATTCAAAGTTAAAATTGCATAGAAGTGTAGCAAAATAGTCTAAGAAACCTTAAAAAAAATAAACAATAAGATATGAAGCCACCCAATTAAAGCAAAAAAAAAAAAAAAAGAGCAAAAAGATCTGACAGACATCTCACCAAAGAAGATATATAGATGACAAATACATCTATGAACATATATTAAGCATTTTTGGTCATTAGCAAATATACGATTAAAATGAGTTACGAATACACATTAGATAGACTAAAATTTAAAAATACATGTATGGCAATGTCAGTTTTTGGTGAAGATGTTATGGAGTACTAGGAATGCTCCTACAATGCTGGTGGGAATGCAAATCACTACAGCTTCTTTGGAAGACAGTGTGGCAGTTATTTATAAAGCTAAATGTACACTTATAATAAAGCAATCATGTTCCTAATTAGTAATATATGCCCAACTGATTTAAAGTTATATCTACACAAAAATATATATATGAATGTTTATAACAGCTTTATTCAAAACCACTCAAAGAAAAAAGCATCAAAATATCTTTCAATAAGTGAATTAATAAGTGTATTGTGCTCAATAATAGAATTTTTTAAAATAGTGAATGATGAAATTACATAAATGAATTGTAATTGCATAATGCTAAGTGTAATAAATCATCTGAATAGGCTTGATAATGAATGATTCCAATGTATCACATCCTGGAAAGATACAACTATAGAGGCAGTAAAAATATCAGTGGCTGACAAAGGGGAAGTCAAAGGTTGAATAGGTGAAGCAGGGGGCAGTTTTGGGGGTGAGGAAAACTGCTCTCTATGATATAATTTCAGATATAGGACTCTATTAGTTTGTCTAAACCTACTGAACTTTGAACACAAAGATTAAACCTTATTGCATGAAACTGTTATAAAATTTAGAAGCTTATGGAAATCACAGAATGTAGTACATAAGGCAGAACAATCTAACTGTATTACAAATATGTGAACCTGTACCTATTGGTAACACAGTTAAAAATATGGTAAAGGTATTGATCTTAAAATCTGGAAATGAATTGAGTCTGAAGAACAAGAAAGTGAACATAAACTTGCTCCAATTAGTGAAAAAAAATTAATGTGACAAATAGTAACTCTGACCCTGCTATACATGCATACTAGCATTGAGCTCTTACATAAACAGTGTGCTAAAAGTGGGCACAATAAAGGACATAAACAGCAGAGACCTAGTAGATGCTGAAGAGATCAAGAAGAGATGGAAAGAATATATAGAAGAACTGTATAAAAAAGATCCAAATGAACTGGATGACCACGATGGTATGGTTAGCCACCCAGAGCCAGACGTTCTGGAGAACGAAGTCATGTGGGACTCAGGTAGCACTGCAGTTACTAAAGCTAGTGGATGCAAAGGAATTCCAGTAGCACTATTCACAAACCTAAAGCATGATGCCTTCAAGGTGTTGTATTCACCGTGTCAGCAAATCTGGAAGACCCAGCAGTGGCCACAGGACTAGTAAAGGTCAATCCTCATCCCAATTCCCAAGAAGGGTAGTACTAAAGAATGTACTAATCATCAGAAAATTGCACTCATCTCGCATGCTAGTAAGGTCATGCTTAAAATCTTTCATGCTAAGCTTCAGCAGTATGCAAGAACCTCCAGATGTCCAAGCTGGATTTAGAGAAGGAAGAGGAACCAGAGATCAAATTGCCAGCATTCGCTGGGTCACAGAGAAAGCTAGGGAATTCCAGAAAGAAAAAAAAAATCTACTACCTCTGCTTTAGCAACTATGCCAAAGCCTTTGCCTGTGTGGATCATATAAACTGTGGAAAGCTCTTAAAGAGATGGGAACGTCAGACCATCTTACCTGTCTCCTGAGAAACTTGTATGGGGGTCAAGAAGCAACAGTTAGAACCCTGTTTGGAACAACTAATTGGTCCAAGATTGAGAGAGGAATATGAAAGCACTGCCCGCTGTCACCCTGTTGGTTTAATCTATATGCTGAGCACATCATGAGAAATGCCAGCTGGATGAGTTACATGCTAGAACCAAGAAAGGTGGGAGAAACATCAACTACCTCAGATATGTGGATGATCCATTCTAATGGCAGAAAATGAAGAGGAACCAAAGAGCCTCTTAATGAGGGTGAAGGAGGAGAGTGAAAGAGCCAGCTTAAACTAAATATTTAAAAAACAAAACAAAACTAGGATCATGGCATATGGTCCCATTCAGTACAGTTCAGTCACTCAGGCATGTCTGACTCTTTGTGACCCCATGGACTGCAGCATGTCAGGCTTCCCTATCCATCACCAACTCCCAGAGCTTACTCAAACTCATGTCCATCGAACTGGTGATGCCATCCAACTGTCTCATCCTCTGTCGTCCCCTTCTCCTCCTACTTTCAATCTTTCCCAGCATCAGGGTCTTTTCAAATGAGTCAGTTCTTCGCATCAGATGGCCAAATTCTTGGAGCTTCAGCTTCAGCATCAATCCTTCCAATGAATATTCAGGACTTATTTCCTTCAGGATCAACTGGTTTGATCTCCTTGCAGTCCAAAGGACTGTCTGAAGAGTCTTCTCCAACACCACAGTTCAAAAGCATCAATACTTTGGTGCTCAGCTTTCTTTATAGTCTAACTCTCACATCCATACATGAATACTACCTTTGTTGGCAAAGTGATGTCTCTGCTTTTTAATATACTGTATCGGTTGGCCATAGCTCTTCTTCCAAGGAGCAAGTGTCTTTTAATTTCATGGCTGAAGTCACCATCTGCAGTGATTTTGGAGCCCAAAAAACTAAAGTCTGTCACTGTTTCCATTGTTTCCTCATCTATTTGCCATGAAGTGATGGGACTGGATACCATGATCTTCATTTTCTGAATGTTGAGTTTTAAGCCAACTTTTTCACTCTCCTCTTTCACTTTCATCAAGGGGCTCTCTTATTCTTCATTTTCTGCCATAAGGATGGTCTCATCTGCATATCTGAGGTTATTTATAATTTTCCCCACAATCTTGATTCCAGCTTGTGCCTCATCCAGCCCAGCATTTCACATGATATACTCTGCATGCAAGTTAAATAAGCCGGGTGACAATATAGAACCTTGACGTACTTACCCAATGTGGAACCAGTCTGTTGTTCCATGTCCAGTTCTAACTGTTGCTACTTGACCTGCATACAGATTGCTCAGGATGCAGGTAAGGTGTTCTGGTATTCCCATCTCTTTAAGAATTTTCCAGTTTGTTGTGATCCACACAGTCACAGGCATTTGGCATAGTCAATAAAGCAGAAATAGATGTTTTACTGGAATTCTTTTGCTTTTTTGATGATCCAACAGATGTTGGCAATTTGATCTCTGGTGCTTTGGCCTTTTCTAAATCCAGCTTGAACATCTGGAAGTTCACGGTTCACATATTGTTGAAGCCTGGTTTGAAGGATTTTGAGCATTACTTTGCTAGTGTGTTAGATGAGTGCAATTGTGCAGTAGTTTGAACATTCTTCATCATTGCCTTTCTTTGGGATTGGAATGAAAACTGACCTTTTCCAGTCCTGTGGTCACTGCTGAGTTTTCCAAAGGTGCTGGCATATTGAGTGCAGCACTCTCACAGCATTATCTTTTAGGATTTGAAATTCCAAAGCCTTTGGCTCAACTGGAATTCCATCACCTCCAATAGCTTGTTTGTACTGATACTTCTTAAGGCCCACTTGACTTTACATTCCAGGATGTCTGGTTCTAGGTGAGTGACCACACCATCATTGTTATCTGGGTCATGAAGTTCTTTTTTGTACAGTTCTCCTGTGTATTACTGCCACCTCTTCTTAATATCTTCTTCTTCTGTTAGGACCATAACATTTCTGTCCTTTTTTTGTGCCCAATTTTGCATGAAATGTTCCCTTGGTATCTCTAATTTTCTTGAAGAGATCTCTAGTCTATCCCATTCTATTGTTTTCCTCTATTTCTTTGCATTGATCACTGAGGAAGTCTTTCTTATCTCTCCTTGCTATTCTTTGGAACCTCACTTTCAGATGGATAGATCTTTCCTTTCCTCCTTTGCCCTTAGCTTTTCTTCTTTTCTCACCTATTTGTATGGCCTCCTCAGACAACCATTTTGCCTTTTTGCATTCCCTTTTCTTGGGGATGGTCTTGATCACTGCCTCCTGTACAATATCACTAACCTCCATCCATAGTTCTTCAGGCACTCTATGAGATGTAATCCCTTGAATCTATTTGTCCCTTCCACGGTCTAAATCACTGCAGATGGTGATTGCAGCCAAGAAATTAAAAGATGCTTACTCCTTGGAAGGAAAGTTATAACCAACCTAGATGGCATATTAAAAAGCATAGACATTACTTTGTCAACAAAGGTCCATCTAGTCAAAGCTATGGTTTTTCCAGTAGTCATGTATGGATGTGAGAGTTGGACTATACAGAAAGCTGAGTGCAGAAGAATTGATGCTTTTGAACTGTGGTGTTGGAGAAGACTCTTGAGAGTCCGTTGGACTGCAAGAAGAGCCAACCAGTCCAATCTAAAGGAGATCATTCCTGAGTGTTCATTGGAAGGACTGATGTTGAAGCTGAAACTCCAATACTTTGGCCACCTCATGCAAAGAGTTGACTCATTGGAAAAGACCCTGATTCTGGAAAGGATTGGGGGCAGGAGGAGAAGGGGATGACAGAGGATGGCTGGATGGCATCACCAACTCGATGGACATGGGTTTAAGTGGACTCCGGGAGTTGGTGATGGACAGGGAGGCCTGGTGCTGCAGTTCATGGGGTCACAAAGAGTCGCACATGATGGAGCAACTGAACTGAACTGAACTGAACTGTATAATCATAATGGATTTGATTTAGGTCATACCTGAATGGTCTAGTGGTTTTCCCTACTTTCTTCAGTTTAAATCTGAAATAGGCCCCATGCCTTCATTGCAAATAGAGAGGGGAAAGGTGGAAATAGTGACAGTTTTTGGCTTTTCTTGGGCTCTAAAATCACTTCACATTGTGACTGCAGCCATGAAATCAGAAGAATTTTGCTTCTTGGATAGAAAGCCATGACAAAACTAGACAGAGTGTTGACAATCAGAGACATTCCTCTGCCAACAAAGGTCTGGATAGTCAAGGCTATGGTCTTCCCAGTGTCATGTCCCATGATGAGAGCTGGACAGTAAAGAAGGTGGAACACTCAAGAACTGATGCCTTTGAAATATGGAGCTGGATGACTTCTGAAAATCCCCTGGACTTTCAAACCAGTCAAGGAGATCAAACCAGTCAATCCTAAAGGAAATCAACCCCGAATCCTTGCTGGAAATACTGATGCTGAAGCTGAAGTTCCAGTGTTTTGGTTATCTGATGTGAAGAGCTTACTCATTGCAAAAGTCCCTGATGCTAGGAAAGACTGAGGGCAGAAGAGAAGAGGACATCAGAGGATGAGGTGGCTCGCTGGCATCACTAATGCAACGGACATGAATCTTGGCAAACTTCGGGAGATGGTAAGGGAAACAGAGGCCTGGCTTGCAAAAATCCATGTGCTTGCAAACGGGCATGACTGGATTACTGAACAATAACGAAGCACCAGTTTTCTAACTTTTGAAGTGAGATTTTTGGAGATGAACAAAGGAAGCTAAAATGATCCACGTGGCAATGGATTAGAATCAGAGATCTCATGGAACTCATCTAGATTAAGATACAATACTGATGGTTGTATTTATATATGTAACCAATTTAGTATACATGCATATATTTCTTTGTTCTGTCAGCTGAAGTGACCTAACAAATGACAATTTAGTTGCTATGAACATACCTAGCATCTAGATTTTGGTTTCTGATAGCATTTTCCAGTCAAATGCTTTGGAGTTCCGTGGATACATGGCTGATTCTAGGACTGAGGCGAGAAATATATGAGATAAACCTGCTGAATCATTTAGTCTAGAAAGTAAGGATGTGCTCAAAAACAAAGCAAAAGCACAAAAAGGGGCATATGCCAATGGAACAAGAACCAACCGGAAGAGCTCCCGATGGCCAAAGCAGTAATAATTTGAGCAACAAAAAAGAATAAAGAAGTACTAGGTTGTAACCAAAGGTATAAAATATTTACCTGTAAGTCCATGCTGATATAAATAAGTAAGTAAATGAATGAATATATGCATATGTGTAGAAAAGAGATAATATTGCCATGCAGAAGAATTAAAAATAATTTACATAGACACTCTGCTGTTGAAGAGGTTGAGTATTGTTGCCCATGCTGTGAAGTGTGGGCTGTGCACAGTGATTTCCAAGGAACACAGTATAGAGGAAGGGGTGGCGGAAGGATTGCTTTATCACAAAGAAATTTGAAAAACACTACCTTAGATCGATGATCAAGGCTCATGTCAACAGTGATAAGTCATGTTATTATTTATTCTTGATACGATGTGATGAGAATGGTACTTTTCCTCTCTGGTCTTTCTCCCCAAATCCCAGAGCCCCATTCTAATAATGAGAAAAACAACAGAAAAATATCAGTAGAGAGACATTCTTCAAAATGTCTGTATTCCTTAAAACTGTCAAGGTTGTCAAAAACAAGGAAAGCATGAGAAACGGAGATTGCAGAGAGGAGCCTACGGGACATCTCAGAGGGAAGTGGTACTTTACTTGGGATCTGGGAAGAGAAAGAATACATTAGGCAAATCTAAGACAATCTGAATACTAATAGATTATAATGTATATAATTAGGCAATGGTGTGTCAGTATTGATTGGTTAATTGCAACAAAGCTACCCGAGAAATGTAAGATGATGATAACAGGGGAAAAAGATGTGGGGTATAGAGGAATTCCCTTCATTATTTTCACCATCTACCTATGAGGCTAAAATTGTTCTAGAAAACAAAGTTTAAATTTTTAAAAATTTATAGCAAGAAATTTAGAACAAATGTCCATTTGAATTCTCTCTGATACCTTTTTCATCTAGTATCATACTGGCATTGCAGGTATGAAGTTGATGAGCTGACTAACACCCTGAATTTCATGGGTGTGTCCAAACCTAACCTCTCCCCTGTCATCATTAGTGCATTCTCTGTCACTGTTGCCTGGCAAAATTCAAATTCACAATTGCTCCTCCCCTTCTGCTGTGTCTCTTCCCTTCCTTGGACCCTCTCTGAAGCTGCCCTCAGCTACTCACTGCCATCATCCCTCCCACTTGCCCTGGGGTAGAGGAATAGGAGGGAAAAAAGTGGAAACAGTCCACTTGAATATTTATAAAGGTGATGTAATTTAACTGTTAGTTAGCTGTGCCCTCAAATTTTATAATGCCTGGAGCATGAGTATCTACTCTCTAACCAGGCTCTTAATAACCATTTTGTTTTTATTTGTTTTCATTTATTTTTCACATATATGCTAGTTCGCTCTCTTACTAGCTGAACAACTTGTTACATCTCTTTATTTTTTTGTATTATTTTTCTTCTAGTTTTGTTGAAAAATGATGGACAGACAGCACTGTACAA
Source organism: Antilocapra americana (assembly GCA_007570785.1). Classification (NCBI taxonomy): domain Eukaryota; kingdom Metazoa; phylum Chordata; class Mammalia; order Artiodactyla; family Antilocapridae; genus Antilocapra; species Antilocapra americana. Next base: position 9,091,375 of record ML660787.1, on the reverse strand, counting down.
GTTTAAAGAACTTATTGATTTTCTTGACTAGTTTCTTCTAACCATAGAGAAATAAAGGGACCCTTAGATCTGATTTTGTCAAGCATCAAATAATTGAACAAGTAAAACCTATGATCACTGACAATGTTCCTTACCATTGTTTAATCATTTTCATATGTGTTACACCTCATCAGAAGTGAAGGAATTATCCCACTGGTGGTTGAAATTTTGCAGACTGAATTCTCAGTGTTTTGAGGCTACTATTAATATAACAAAATTAGCCTAAGTCTAGTGGCTTGTAGAAATGGATATTCTCGAGGCTGGGTTATTCAAGGTCGTAGCACCAGAACATTCAGTGTGGTGGCTACTGAGAGCTCACTTCTGGGTTCATAGAAGTTACTATGTCCTCACAGGTGGAAGGGGTAAGCTAGTTCTCTGGGATCCCTTTCTTAAGGGCACTGATCCCAATAATGAGGACCTCACCCTTATAACCCAAGCACCTCTCAAAATCCCCACCTCCTAAGAATACCACTTTTAGAGGTTAGGATTTTAAGCAAATGATATTTAAGGAGGCACTGACATTGAGATCACAGTGCAGCTCCGTCTACTAGTTTTCTGGGAATTGTCTTCAGTATAAGTGAGTCGCCTCTCTTGGGTCATGCCCCCTTCCCAGAGGTAGCCTGAAATCTGTGGCTGGTTATTGTGAGAGTATACTACCTGACCCCATGGCTAGTGGGACATCTCTATGGACCATTCTGGCTTTATAGCTTCTTGTGGGGATGGAAGAAGCCTTGTATGACATCACTGCAGTCTATTTTCTGTCTCTTCCCCATCATATTTTTCCCCATTTCTCCTTGAGAGTCCACTCCAGCAAACTCACTGTACCCAAATCTCTACCTTGGAGTATGCATAGTGGGAAACTCCACTTGTTCACAACTTGTTGTGAATATGATCCCACCGGAAAATGGGATAGGAAGGTGGGATTCTAGAACTGTGCCACCAGCTTCTGACAAAGAGGATCCAATAACTGATGGTGGTTGGTTTGAACGTGAATAGACACTATCCCAAGGCACAATGTGAGAGTTTGTACTAGGAAACAAATCTAGTAGTCTGCTCCATGTATTGGTTTTTGAAACTGAAGGGAACTCTCTAAGAAGGCAAGGTTATCTGGGTGTATGCACCTGAATATATTCAATCTCTAGAGCTTGTCATATCTCCAAGAATGCAAAAGTGGTTGACTTGGTAAGGTTAGTACTCTCCTTAGCTTGAAGACAATGCTAGAGTTTATTGCAAAGAAAGCAACTTGAGCCTTTCAAGATCTTTTTTCATCTCTTCTCCTGGCAAGTGGGCCAAAAATTTGGTGAATTCTCCTTGCAATTATCTCTCACAGTTGATGAGAATACATGGATTTCAAGATAAATGAGAATCTGGCTAAGGGCCAGATATGAGTTAGGCAGACTTGCCTTATTGTAGGTATTTGTCAAGTGTTGAGTAAGCAGGGTGTTTGTGATACAGCTGCAACAGAGAATGGAAGCTGGTGATGTCTTCCTGAGGAGCCCCTGAGCTTCTGGCTCTTCTGAGTTGAGATGGTCCTTCTTCATTCAGTCTCATGTCCCATGACCATCGTTATCCTTAGTACAGAGGGGCTGGAATGCCAGAAAATGTCTCCAGGAGTCAGGAAATCCTTGCTATACAGGTATTATCAATGCTATGTTGAGGAAACCTGATGCTTCTTGAAATTTTTTAGGTCCTGAGTTTCGTTATGTTTCAATATCTCAGCAGATGTTTGATCAAAGTGAAAATTGTAGTGCCCTGGTCTTGAAATGATTGAGGAAATTATTCTTAAGCATTTTGTATTGCTTGACTGCTTTGATAATTTGATAAAAGTTAAGAGCTCTATCAAAAATTTCAAATGGATACATGCACATGAAGTATAGGCCATCTCAAAGTTACACACGAACATCAAGTGAAAATTCTTAATTTGATTTAAAGTAACAGCTTTTAATGTGCTTGATATCTCAAATTCAAGGTTACATGGAGAGTGTTAGAGAGGTACTGAGATAGACATATTGGAGCTTAGGCTGATATTGCTTGGTTTAGAGGAAGTGTTTCAGTTGTGGATTTTGTTCCTGGGGTCTTAAAGAGGTGATAATGTCATTATACTACTATTAGAAAAGATGATTTACTTAATTGAATGATACGAGAATATGACTGGTGTAATTCTTCAGAAAGGTTACGGTGTTCCAATTAAGGTCTATATCTCATACCACACTTTAACATTTGAATAAAAGTTAATAAAGAAGAGAGTGAGATGAAATAGAGAATTTTTTAGCGGTCTATTAAAAAGTATTTGTCATATGAAATTACCAGGTTCTTGATTTTATTATTTTTAAGATTGCAAAGCATTGGAGTTTATTAATGTGTACCTTGAAAGCAGACACATTGCAGTGAACTTTGCATTGCAGAGACATGTTATACAGAAACTTGACCTGTATCATTATATGTTATCCTCTCTTAATAATTCAACAAAGACTGACTTCCTGATGTGAAATGAGTCAATTGAGTGTTTTTAAAAAGTGTGTAAGTTTCTTTAGGTTATATAGGTTTTTCTAGATTGCTAAAAACAGTATATGATATTCTGCAGCTTAGTTTTTCTATTGGAATATATAGTTAGTCTCACCTCAGTTACAGTTCTCTGTTACATATCGCAATTGAGTGGATATTTCAGGTCTTCTATGATCTTTCTAGGAGCTTCCCAGGTGGTTCAGATGGTAAAGAATCTGCCTGCAATGCAGGAGACCCGGGGTTTGATCCCTGTTTTGGGAGGATCCCCTGGAGAAGGGGATGGCTACCCATTCTAGTATTCTTGCTTGGAGAATTACATGGACATAGGAGCCTGATGGGGTTACAGTCCATGGGGTCACAAAGAGTTGGACAAAACTGAGTGGCTAACAGCCCATGATCTTTCCAAACTGGCTTGCTAAAGAAATAAGTCACTCTGAAGAATTCCGTCTTCTAATCTAGTTTGAAAAGTTCTGAATTGAATTTTTCTCAGACTTTTTTTTTCTTTTCTATTATATAAATAAGGACACATAAACAGCACTAGAACAGTCATCTTTAGTTTAGTGGGCATCAGTTCAATTCAGCTCAGTTGCTCAGTCATGTCCAATTCTTTGTGACCCCATGGGCTGCAGCATGCCAGGCCCCCTTATTCATCGCCAATACCTGAAGCCTGCTCAAACTCATGTCCATCAAGTTGGTGATGCCATCCAACCATCTAATGCTCTGTCATCCCCTTCTCCTCCTGCCCTCAATCTTTCCCAGTATCAGGTGGCCACAGTATTGGAGCTTCAGCATCAGTCCTTCCAGTGAATATTCAGGACTGATTTCCTTAGTAATGCCAAAAGATTCCAACTTCATTAGATTTTAGAGATTGATATTGAACTTGGAAAAATAATGCCCTTAAGAAATTGAAGAAAATGCTTCCTAAAGGAAGAGATGGGCTATAAGCATGATCAAGCTCTGCTTCTAAAGGAGACATAAGAATTTTTGCTAATCCTAGGACAATTAAAGATATGGAGACCAGCTACCATTGAGATCCTGCCTAAATCCTGGTAACCCTCAAACTGGTGTGTTAAATCTCCAAAGCCTAGTTGTCTATTTTATTCATCCCACTGATAACATGTATTAGAACAGAGATAGAATGAAAGATATTAAAATAACTAAGGCTAGATAGAATTTTTCTCTTATTTTTTTCTTATTTCCCTTATTTTTCTTTCCTGGGACTGGTAAGAAAACAGGACTTTGCCACCTGATAGAGACCAGAAGGTAAGTTTAATGTAGTTTTTGGATTTGAATATTGAAGTCAAGGTAATATCCTATTTTCTTTCTCTGTACCAGCTTCTGTAATTTTTTTTAAAAAATCAGGTATGATATTTTACTAAAACTATAAGACACATGTGATTAATTTCTGAAGACACAGGGAAAAATATTCTGCAGAAAGGTCCTGCCTTTATGCTTTTATGCCTTTATGGCAAATAATCCTTTATGGGAAGGCAACAGAAGTATGCTCTGCCTTTGCAAATGCTATATGTCACTATGTAAATTACATCACCTCTTAACATCTAACAGTGATTTACCTTTTGTTTAACTTCCAGTAAACCTTTCTCTGTGTCTTGAGAAGCAGCTAGTATTGGAAGGACTTATTTGAAAATAGAGGAAATGTTCAGTTCAGTTGCTCAGTCATGTCCAACTCTTTGCGACCCCATGAACTGCAGCACGCCAGGCCTCCCTGTTCATCACTAACTCCCGGAGTCCACCCAAACCCATGTCCATCGAGTCAGTAATGCCATCCAGCCATCTCATCCTCCGTCGTTCCCTTCTCCTCCTGCCCCCAATCCTTCCCAGCATCAGGGTCTTTTCCAATGAGTCGACTCTTCGCCTCAGGTAGCCAAAGTATTGGAGTTTCAGCGTCAACATCAGTCCTACCAAAGAACACCCAGGACTGATCTCCTTTAGAATGGACTGGTTGGATCTCCTTGCAGTCCAAGGGACTCTCAAGAGTCCTCTCCAACAACACAGTTCAAAAGCATCAATTCTTCTGAGCTCAGCCTTTTTCACTGTCCAACTCTCACATCCATACATGACTACTGGAAAAACCATAGCCTTGACAAGACGGACCTTTGTTGGCAAAGTAATGTCTCTGCTTTTCAATATGTTCTCTAGGTTGGTCATAGATTTTCTTCCAAGGAGCAAGCCTCTTTTAATTTCATGGCTGCAGTTACCATCTGCAGTGATTTTGGAGCCCAGAAAACTAAAGTCTGACACTTTTTCCACTGTTTCCTCATCTATTTCCCATGAAGTGATGGGACTGGATGCCATGATCTTAGTTTTCTGAATGTTGAGTTTTAAGCCAACTTTTTTCACTCTCCTCTTTCACTTTCAAGAGGCTCTTTAGTTCTTCTTCACTTTCTGCCATAAGGGTGGTGTCATCTGTGATTACTGATATTTCTCCTGGCAATCTTGATTCCAGCTTGTGCTTTATCCAGCCCAGCATTTAGCTTGATGTACTCTGCATATAAGCAGGGTGACAGTATACAGCTTTGACATACTCCTTTCCCAATTTAGAACCAGTCTGTTTTTATACGTCTAGTTCTAACTGTTGCTTCTTGTCCTGCATACAGATTTCTCTGGAGGCAGGTCACATGATCTGGAATTCCCATCTCTTTAAGAATTTTCCACATTTTGTTGTGATCCATACAGTCAAAGGCATTGGTATAGTCAATAAAGCAGAAGTAGATATTTTTCTGGAACTCTCTTGCTTTTTCAGTGATCTAACAGATGTTAGCAATTTGATCTCTAGTTCCTCTGCATTTTCTAAATCCAAATTGAACATCTGGAAGTTCATGGTTTGTGTGTGTGTGTGTGTGTGTGTGTGTGTGTTTATTTCTCCTGATTTCTTCAAATTTCAGCTAAGCTTTGATAGTGAAATTCTTGTGTAGCTCAGTTATTACATAGCTCTACGTTTTCATTAACTCTCCATTTCATTCGGACCTAGCTAAGACATGTTAGCTGTCAAGAATTAGAGAAAAGCTTTATGTGAATTATTCATTAGGATGAGTGGGGATAGCATTCCTGAGTCAGTGCTTCTGCTACCTAATACAGGATTTCATGTCAGCTGTCTACCTACACGGGCATTGGTTCAATTTGGTGATAGCCATTTTTATTAGAGTTTTCTAAAAACTAAAATTAGCCTACCTCTGTACATTTTAAAATCTCTTTTATAATTGGGAAAAGTGTCATGCAGTTGTATTACTTTGGGGCACTTTCTCTGAGATGATATAGTGGCAACAGTTTGACTTAATCTTCAAGTCTAAGCCTGGATAAGACATGGTTCACAGGAGTGCATCTTGTGAGGATAGTAATGTGGAATATGTAATATGACCACATTTACTCACTTGCCTTGTCAGCTATAATAATTTAATAATTTTATCTGATCTCTTTCCTTTCTTTTTTTCTTTGAAATACATGCATACACATTAACTTTTACATTTAATTTAATTTTAAAGTTAGCTATCAGGAGACCTTTTCCAAAATCCGTTAGCAATGTCCTTAATCAAGGTACAAGTCCTTTATTCCAACCACTTTGAAAAAGGGTCATCATCCTTATTTCTAAAAGTATCTCATTCTAAAGTCTGTCACTTTAAAACGTACTCTGGACATTTTAAATATTTATCTGGTCTTTCTTAAAATGCTGTCTTCTTTACACTTGTGCAGTTACTCAGTTTAATACTGTTGGTATTTTGGGCCAGGTAAGGAGCTGTTCTGCACATTGTAGACTGTTCCTTAAGTAGTATCCCTGGCCTCTCCCTCTAGATGCCAGTAGCATCTGCTCCCCCTAAAGTTATGGAAATAAAAAATAACTCCAGACATTGTAAAGTGTCCCCTAGCTGGGCAGCCTCCACCACCCCCAGCAGAGAACCACGGTCACAGTAGTGATCTGGATTAGAAAGGATTTCTCTACTTATGTAACTCAACTGATATGTGTTCTTTGTACCTGTGATTCTTCAATTTGCATTTTATATTCAGTTTAAAAACTAGCATTGTGATTTTATAATGAATAGCATTTGTTACATATTGTGACTGTTGTTATTTTTGTATAATTTCCTGCTAAGAAATTATATCAGTAAATGATGTTCATATCAAAGCATTCAAAATGTTATTGGATTCTAATTCAGGAAGGCCTTTGAAAGGAAAATGTACACGGAATAAAATAATGCATTGTCTTAGGGAGTCACTGACATATATATCTATCCAGTGTCATCTTCATAGCATGTACTATGCTAGGCCTTTATGTACAAACCAAAAAAAATGTGGTTTATTATCTAATTAAGATTATTTAATGAGAAAATGTAAATATTGATATAAGGAAACTATAATGTAAAAATTGTGACCACATACTATGTATAACTAACCTAAGTGTGCCAAGAAAGTGTTCACAGAGAAGTGCCATATAACCTGAGTTGAGATTAAACAGATGATGAGAATCTAGCAATTAAAAGGTGTGAGCGTTTCTCAGTTGGGAATGTCAGTGCTGAGAGATGATGATGATGAATTGAACATACTTCTGTTATTGAATTTTTGCTGGGCAGTTTGCTGAGAACCAAACTGGCCTTAGATCTAATCTTTGTACTTTTTTTTAAGATTTTTTTTGACATGGACCATTTTTAAGTCTTTATTAATTTTGTTATAATATGCCTCTGTTTTATTTTATTTTATTTTTTTAACTGTGAGGCATTTAGTTCGAGTCATCTATGCATAACTTAAACCCATATTCCCTGCATTGGAAAGTAAAGTCTTAACCACTTGACCTCCAGGGAAGTCGCTGTACTTTCTAACTAGGTCTAACTATTGACAACACTTTGAAGTAGCTTTTACTATTGTCATTTTAGAAACATAGCCTGGTATAGAGAGGTAAATAAGATGTGCATTTAATTGTTCAGTTAGATGTGAATCCCATATCTGACAGCCTTGTGAGTCAAGGTCCTTATAAATTATCCTATATTATTTATGTTTCTATATTATACCACTTTATACAAGAACTAAATAAATTATAATATCTGTAACGTGGCAGTGAATTGAAAGGAGGGGATGAGGGTCTGTGGTGTAAGGAGAAGATTCAGAATAGCCTTAAATTTTAATCGAGGACTAGATTTTGAAAAGCCATGTGAGAGAATGGATATTGTCTTAACATGCAGGGGGGAGCTGTACATATGATTTAATGGAGCTAGCTCATTAGATTAACATTTTTGAAAGTCCTTTCTGAAAAACTTTATAGAAATACAGCTGATTTGTAATGTTGCATTAGTTTCAGGTGTACACGTGGTCTTTTTTGTCTGATGAAGGAGCATTGATTGCAGAGGGGTGGGGAAGCAAGGGCAAGGTAGAGATCCAGGTGAGAGAAGAAAGGCAATGTATGTGGGTGATGAGACTGAATTTGGAGTTAATTGTCTACACCTGAATTGTAGTTGGATTGTAGGCTGGCTTTTTCAGGAAGCTGGCTCTGAGATGGCAAGGAATATTCAGGAACATTATTAGGGAGTGCTCTGGAGATTAAGCATCATCCTGTGGGGTAAGAGAAAGAAGGCAATGGAGCATAGTGCAAAATCAGGCTGCCGGGCAGCATCAAGAAATGAGTTAGAATAACAGAGTTGTGCATTTAAAGTTGTCCTCAGCTGGAGTGAGAGAGTCTGGCCTCTGTATCTCTGCAGGCTGTGTCCAGGAAGGGGCTGAACTTGATCTCTTTGGCTAGGAGCAGTCCCTGAACAGCATGGCTAGCAGATGACCCTGGTTAATGGAGTCAGCGGGATCCGGACCGGCCTTTTCAAGTGCTAAGTTCATCATCAGGAATAATCAGGTATGTGGAGAAAACTGACTAGTTTAATTTTGGACAGACTTGAAATCAAGATGACTGTTAAATGTCCTTGTGAAAAATTACAATAGCCACTCTGATACATGGGTCTGAGAGGTATGATAAGAGAGAAGCAAGAAAAAGATTTGAGTTTCATCAATCTGCAGATATAATTGCCCATGTAGAATGAATGAAATTACCCTGGGAGAATGTTTAGAGGGAGAAAAGGGTGTCCAAAAATGACAACCTAGCACAACTTCATTTGGTGTTACTTACTTTTAAATTGCAGAGATATGTAAATTATTTTTCATTTTACTCGCATGTTTTCTTCATAGTCAGTTATGGGACAGAAGGGAATACCATTTCTTAAAGATGTCATTTAATTCTCTACAAAAGAATAGACAGTTGATAAATGAAAATACAAAACAGAACCATGAAAGAGATGACGTAGTCTAGAAGGGAGAGCATTGTAAGACTGATCTTGTAGGGTAGCTTTTTTTTTTTTTTCTTTTTTTAACTGGAGAAACAGTGTAGTGTATCGTTTCCCTTCATGCTGTGTTCCTATATGCTGGGTCTTGATTTCTGTTGATTACCTGAAAATTCTCAGAATCATAGGTAACTTTTCTGCTTTAATTTTTTTCTAAATACTTGGTCCATTTCATTTCTTTTTTTTTTTTTTTTTGGCCTATCTCTTTAATTTTAAATAGCACTGTATCAGAACAAAAATACAACAAATCTCTAAAGTTTGGGGAAAGGTAAAACTACAAAAATATTCCTTTTTTTGCCATTTCCTCTTCAGTTTCTTTGCTTTTATATTTTTCTCTGCTTGTTTTCTCTTTATATGTCTCTGTAGACCTTTTGAAATGGAAGATTCTGAATTGGGTGTTATAATTACTTCTGATTAATGCAGCATCCCATTAAGCTTATTAGGCTGTTCATTTTCTACTCACTAAAATGATTCAATTGTCAAACAAATAATGATAAGGTTAAGAGGTCTTTTTATTATGAAAGTTGGAACACCATTATCTTAACAAACATACATCAGCTGTTATGGGCCAGGAGGATAATTTAAATAAAGGCCACTATTTTGATTTTTTCTAATTTACTCTTACCCTCAGGCAATGTATGTTTCATATTTGAAAGATGGAATTTCTGTGGAAACCTCTCAACATATTGAAAAAGTATTTAATATGTACATTCATGGTCAGTTGTATTGGTCCAGTTACAGTAATTTCATTTAGATCTTAGTAACTTTAAAAATAAGGTCAGTGATATTTTTCATTTAGGGAGATATTCACATTGAAATAAAAGTGGTTTTTTGCCTGAATTAAGTAGAGTGTCATTACATGCTGATAATATGCATCAATTTTAATTGTTTTTGAAGTCACATTAGGTTATCAGAGAGATAATACTCAAGTAGAGGATACCCATCAGAACAGAAGACTATAATTTAGAATGAAAACAAGATAAATTATACTGTTAAATCAGGAGCCTTATTTTTTTAAGGATCAAAATGTAACCAAAAAAGCGGGATCTGGCTGCTTGCCACTCAAAAGCCAGTAAAGCCACCAGCTTCTAGGCTGGTGGAAAGGAGAGTTTGCTTTATTTGGGATGCTGGCATCCAGGGAGGTTGGGTGGGTACTCCTGTCCAAAGGCTGACTGCCCCCACTGACAGTCAGTGGGCTAGGACTTTTATAGGCTGAGGCCGGGGACTACAGGCAGGCACAGTATAGTCAGCTCTGATAGTCCTCTCAAAATTCGTCATCACTGGTCTGACCAGCATCATTTTGATTGTTTCAGGTACAGTTAATCATCAGTTCAGTGTCTGATTTGTCTCCATTTTTTTGCGGTCAGTTCTTAGAATTATGGCAGCTTATTTTATCTGCCTGCCAAAGCAGGAGACATGGGTTTGATCCCTGGGTCAGGAAGATTCCTTGGAGAAGGAAATGGCAACCCACTCCAGTATTCTTGCCTGAGAAGTCCTCTGGACAGAGAGAAGCCCTCTGGACAGAGAGAAGCCTGGCGGGCTACAGTCCCTGGGGGGTCGAAAGTGTTGGACGTGCCTTAGTGACTAAACAACGGTCCTGTAGTTAACATCTTTACCTGGTAGGGATCTAAGTATCTGTAAGACAGCTCACAAAATGTGGCTCAGAATATTACCTGTAGCCTTTGAGAAGGAACTAAACATCCTTGATTCTGCCAGTGACTACATTAGAATTATTTGGTCTCCTTTGGCTGTTTTTCTTTGTTTCTGCTCACTTCTTCAACTAAACTTTGGCTAAACTTTTCCTACAGGCAAAAGGCAGGCAGAGGACATGGGGAGAGGGGCAAGGACCATAGTGTCTTTCTCCATTTAAAAAATACCCATGTTAAAACACAGGAACCCTTGGCAATGTGGGAAAGAAACAAAATAAAATTCTAAAGGTAAATGTTGTGAGCCAGGAAATAAAACAGTTTCCATAAGAGTAAAATAATTCACAGGCCTGAGGGTTAGAATATCTGGCAAATTGTCTTAGTCACATTGCTTATGTGCAAGGACACAATTCCTCAATCAGATAGGTCAAGGAGAGTAGGCAGGCTAAAGAAAATTTAAGAGCAGCTAGACAAATGATGTGGCACTTTTGCAAGTGAATCTGCCTACAGGGAAAATTCAGAGAGAGCTCTGCAAGTAGAAACACCGGGATCCGGAAAAAGCATTACTGAATTAATGTCAGTGGTTTTAAATTTTGAAGAGGAAAGAAATTGTTACAGAATGGCTTCTCACTTAGAGTATTAGCCAAGGAGAAGTCTGGATCCAAATTACTAGTTTTTAAAATTTATTTGTTTTATTGAAGGATAATTGCTTTACAGAATTTTGTTGTTTTCTGTCAAACCTCAACATGAATTGGCCATAGGTATACATATATTCCCCTCCCATTTGAACCTCCCTCCCATCTCTCTCCCCATCCCATGTCTCTAGGTTGTTACAGAGCCCCTGTTTGAGTTTCCTGAGCCATACAGAAAATTCCCATTGGCTATCTATTTTACATATAGTAGTGTAAGTTTCCATGCTACTCTTTCTATACATCTCACCCTCTCCTCCCCTCTCCTTATGTCCATAAGTCTATTCTCTATGTCTGTTTCTGCACTGCTGCCCTGGAAATAAATTCTGCAGTATCATTTTTCTAGATCCATATATGTACATTAGAATACAATATTTTTCTCTTTCTGACTTACTTCACTCTGTATAATAGGTTTTGGGTTCATCCACCTTATGAGAACTCACTTAAGTGTGTTCTATGTCTGAGTAATATTCCATTGTGTATAATTCATATTATATTTAAATAGTATTTTTAAAAATTAGTGTTTATTTTAAAATGTATAATATTAATCTATATAATTGAGTGTCTATTGTGTATGCATATACATACATAGATATGTGTGTGTACAGCACAATATAATTAGATAAGCCTGCCCCACCCCCACCACAGAATAGAATATAATGAAGGCCATTACAAAGATCAGTGTGTTCCTCCTTACTATGTATGTGGACTTTTATCACATACAAGAGTAATTAAAAAATAGCATATGCTTATTTTTCTATTTGGAGTTTATAAAAATGTGATCATATACTCTGCTTTTTTCTGAAATTTTATCTATGGTTACCATGCATATAAAGCCTTCAAAATACTGTATTGTTAATTTTTCTGTTTTGAGCTTTATACATATACCTAGTTTCCTGATTGTTATTTTTTCTTCACTCATATACATCCATATTGTAGCTATTGTTCATTCATTTTCACTAAGGTATTATTCTGTGGAATGGAAAGACTGAAATTAAAAAAAAAGTTTCTAACCTAGTGGACTTTTGAGATTTTATTTTTTTCATTTTAAAATTTTTATCAGGAACATTGCTATTCACCTTTACAAGGTAATTTTAATGTGATGTGATGTGATTGACCAAGTTACATTCACACTAACAATGTTTGTTTTAATTTATATAAATTTAAAAATCTGATTAGGTCATACTTCATTAATTCTTTGAGTCAAGTGCTAGGCAATTTGAAACTTGCTTTGTGGTCTTAATTTATTAATATATTTCCTTATTTGCTAATGAAGTCAAGTCTCTCTTCATATTATTTTTATCATAACAGTTTTGTTTTTTCACTTGATAAGTGTAGGTTCTTTCTCAATATTCACATTAGGTTGTTTCCCCTTTTCTTGCTGTGTTGTAGTATTTAAAAAATATATGGAGTATTCTAATGCTAATATTTTTAATTATATGGATTTCAAATATGTCCTGATACTTTGTGACTTTTTACCCGTCAAAACCCACCAGCCAGAGACCTCCAGGAACTCAATAGTAGTTAATTATGTTTTCTATTTGTTGCTTACTTCTGTGAAGGAGAATCCGCAGCATGGGAATTGTGGCTATGCCAGAGAGAGTGATATAAAAGTCTTATTACAGGATTTTGGCTTTTGTTTGTTAATTTTGGAGAGAGCTTAAAGAAGTGAATGTTGTGCTGGATTGAATTCTGTTGGGAAGTTCGCTTTGTTTTATGCTTGGGTCACTTGATAAATCTCATCTAGAAGGAGGGAAGGTAAGCGTGATGGTGAAGCTCTAACTGGCAAGAGACAGCAGTCACTTGTATTACCCAATGTGGGGGGATGTCTGGGCGTGTTTATGATCTGTTCCACATTTGCATTTTGACACGATTATAGAGTAAGCTAAGTAAGGTTCCCAAACCAATGCATGTTCTAATGTCCAAACCCTGTGCATATTACTTGATATGACAATAGAAACGTTTCAGATGTAATTAAGTTGAAGATTTTGAAATGAGGGGCTATACTGACTATCTGAATGAGTCCTAAATGTAGTCACAAGTTTTTCTAAGAGGGAGGTGGTGGGAGATTTGACTATAGATGAGAAGGCAATATGAACCGTATATTGTAGTGTATATTTCTTTGGGTATAAGCCAAAGAAAGTTGGCAGCTGCTAGAATTTGGAAGAAGAAAGCGTTTTTTTCCCCTGGAGCCTCGAGAATGCAGCAGTTCTTGCCACATTTTGATTTAGCTCTCTGATTCACTTTGGACCATTAAACACCACAAATCATTAACTTCTGTTTAGTCATAGAGCAGGTGTCTTAACACACATAGTCGGAAGGGGCTAAGTTCAGTCTCATGATTCCAGATGCTGTTGAATGTATGAAAAACCACATGGTTATTTTTTTCCTTCTTGTCTTTATCAACTGTTCTTGCAAAGTCTCCGCAAACACTATAGAAGCATTTGAGTTATTTTTATACATGACACAATCTGTGAAATGTGTTAGCTATTCACTTTTATATCTAAAGACTTGGACTAATTTTAATAGATAATGATATTTTGACCTTTATACTATTATGGTTTGAATCTTAATGTTCACTGAGATCTTCAAAGATGTGATGTAGTGAATAACTGTGGAAACTTACTTGGTATAAAATATTTGAGCATAGCTCCAGCCTTCCCTACAATTACAGAATTTTCCTCAAATCAGGCACATGTTAAATTGTATTTTATATGAAAGATAGTATTTGTACAATGAATTGACAGACTAATAACTAGTAATGAAATTTTTTTCACATATGTAAAGAAACATTCAGAAGGGTAGCTAAGTAGATTGTACTTCCTCTGTATTCTGTGTTGTTATAATATGAACTATGAAGAACAGTAGACTAGAATGTTGCTTTAATGGTCTCAAATGAATCATAGCTTCCAATAGCCAAGCTCTTTGGAGGTTTCTTTTACATGATTCTAGTCTTTGTTAGGCATCTTGGTTTTGGCCAATGGACCATCAGAGAAGATGACGCAAGCAGAAGTTTAATAGCACCTGAGCACTGGGGATTTTTCATTTGAAACATTCCTGTAATCATATAAGAAACCCATGGTTTGACTTCAGCGATGGGTTGGAGACATTACATGGGGAGAGAGAGACTAACTTTCTTATCAGAAGGTAATATCTGGTCACAGTCTAGATGTAGGAAATAAGAAAAAATACAAAAATGATCACTTAAGAAAGTAGAATTATATCCGTTTTCATAGTACAAATATATCAATGTCAATACAATAGATTAGTAAATATAAAATTATATAGCAGAGAACGATTGTGGAATCTAGTAGATGGGTTTCACACCTGGCATGAAACCAAGAAGCCTTAAAGGTGAATGTTGACAGATTGTATCTTATTACCAAATAATTCTTCACACATTAACGTAAAAGATAGAGCATTTATATGACATATATTTCATGTGAAAATAAAGCAGTTCCTAAGAAAAAAAATTAAAGGGTATCGTCTGATATTTCAGAAGTAGAAACATAAATGACTAATAAATATTCACATGTCTATGGATTAGTAAAGTAACAGTAAACTTTTTGAGACAATTTGTCAGTAGTGTTGACTGAAGAAAGTACACAATTTAAAAGTTGAGAATTATGTTTTATTTGGTGGATGTTCTTAGGACTTGGTCCAAAAAGTAAGGGAGGAGCCAGGACATATAGTAATTTTTGGCAAAAATAGCAATGACAACAAGCAAAATAAAACCCCAAAGAAAAAAACTAACAAAAAACAGGTAGTTAAATATCTCATATTAATGAATTTAGCTGTTTTTTTTTTTTCCTTCTATGGGAAGATGCAAGAGTCTGGGCTCATTGAATTCCTTCCTTTAATATGCACTTTAGTTACCTAGAGCCAGTATCCTGTTTTTCAGCATCCTGAATCCCCTCAGGGTGCGCAGTGGGCAGCTGCAGTGGCTGAAGGCTTGATGGCTGAGACATATGGCCATGGTATGACAGGTGATACTCTTTGTCTACAATATCTATCAAAATTTGAAATGATCACATATTCTGACAGTAATGTCATTACCCCAACCTAAAATGTAAGGCTATGGCCATTATACCAGCTCACAAAAGTCAGTCTTAGGTTTTCAGGAATTTTGTGAGGTAGTTCATAAACCAGGTCATTTTTCCTTTTAATTTTCCCCTCCTTCTCCCCGACTTCCCTGATGGTTCAAATGGTAAAGTGTCTGCCTACAATGTGGGAGACCCAGTTTCGATCTCTGGGTCGGGAAGATCCCCTGGAGAAGGAAATGGCAACTACTCCGGTATTCTTGCCTGGAAAATCCCGTGGACGGAGGAGCCTGGTAGGCTATAGTCCACGGGGTCCAAAGAGTCGGACACCCGGAGTGACTTCACTTTCACTTTTCACTTTTCTCCCTGACCAGTTCATTTTTAATAATTAAATTACGTGAACTTAGATTTAAATCATGTTTTAGGCAAAAGTAATTACTCAATTCATGAATACCTAATTATTACTCTACCATTTCCTGTAATCTATGCTCTTATTTATGTTTTTTCCCTAGTTTTTTATAATGAAAATATTCTATAGTATGGTGCATGAAGTACAACTGCTTAACTCATCTTAATTCCATTTACGATGTTATGCTGATAGCTTCATCTGAGCTGTGATGTTGGTGGAAATATTCACGCCATAGCAATTAGGTTTGTTTTTATATGTTTGCATATGTAAATTATGAAATATTTAAAAATTAATTAAATAGTTGCCAGTGGACAGGGGGTAGGAATAGGTTAGATGGAGGCTGATGTGGGAATGAATGATTCACTCTACAGCATGACCTGAGTTTTTTTTTTTCCTTTAAAATTTTGTTAATCAAGTAAATACAAATACTATTAAAAAAATTAAAATTTAAAACTAAAATTAAAAAGAAAGTAAATAAACCATCTGTAACATTCAAAACTGCTAGAAAGCAAGACTTTCGAAGCAAACAGATATAAAATTCCCATGAGAAATATGAATATGTTAATTAGATAAGACCTGCAAAATTCTAAGTAGTTTGTCTAAGCAGAATAATTATTTTAGGTTAGGGAGGGAGAAGCATTTCATAAGTTCTAATATCAGGTATGAAGATTATGGTAATCAAGGTTAAGGTAATCACTTTGTTGTTGAAAGTGTTGCCTACTCTAGTGGTTTCTTTGATATAGTTTAGGTTGATAAAGTACTGAACTTTTCTGTGACGAGTCACGCCACATCTGAATTCTAGAAATGGGCCAATGTAGCATTCCTCTTGTGTTTTAAATTGCATGTTCTTTGACTTCAATTCATATAACTTCAGTTTTTTAAGTAAGTTTGTAAATTTCAAAGGATTCTAGTTGTACTTTGAAATGCATGGCAGAAACCTACTTTCAATGCATTATTTTGAATAAAATCAAATATTTAATAGGAAACCCAGTTGCAAAATCATGTACATCCTCAAATGAAATTAAACACCATAGGAACCAGCTTGACACCTTGTACTTATATTTCTCCTTTTCCCCTTTTTTTTATTTGCAGTCTAATTTTAAAACTTTAATGTAAGAAAAATAAAAACATCATGAAACCATTCAGTAGTTCTTTCTATCAATACTTTGTATAGAAAATGGCAAATGAAATAGCGATTCAAGCAAAATTCACTCAATGAAGCCCATTTTTATTTATCTATATATTATCTTCCTTACTCAGCAGAGAGAATTTTGAGTAACATAAGCGTCCTATTGCCCTTTTTTTTTTTTTTTCTCTTAATTCTAGGAACTAGAACATATTCAGTATTTGGGGGATGTTGTTCAGAAGTCAGAATTCAACAGCCTGCAGGGGCCTAATTAGAACTGATATTGAATTCTTTTAAGTTGCTTAGCTATACAAGCTTATTTTTGAGCCCCAGGGCGCAACTTATACTTTTTATTGAGCTACACATCTAATACTTTATTCCTAGTATAAGGAAAGGCAATCAGGATGCTTGACCGAAATGAAAAGATTATACAGGAGACTAAAAGATGTGTGTGTGTATGAGATATTTCACTGTTCTCTCTATCTTGTTTTTGATTTATGGTTATATCAGGGCCTTTGGGGACTTCATTTATAGTTATCTCAAAGCCCACAGAGTTTGGATTATTTTTTGATATAAGTTATATGGATTTTCTTTTTCTGATAAGCTTTTGCCTTTTCAGAGAGCAGATCAAGTTCATCTTTTTGACATCCACATTAATTGTATTTAAACATTCATGTCAACTTAGAAATTTAGAACGCATTTGCATTCTTCCAATGAGTCAATGTAATATTAATAGAATAACTGATAGGTCTCCACACATATACCACAGATTAGGAGTTAACAGAAAATCTTATGAGTCTTAGAAAATCTTATGAAATTGAGAAATAAAGCTTGCAGCATTTTGTGAATAGGTGTCACCCAGTCATCTTTCAAGGATGCTCAGAAAAAGCAGATCAGCAGTTGTTACCTGGTTGAGGGTCAGGAAATTGACTCCCAGCAAACGTTTTTACATGCATAGCAGTAATACAACTTCGAAATGTAAGAACAGTTCAAGATGAAGTCATTCTGATTTGTAACTTATTTAACTTTTTCTGTTTTATAAAAGGGCTGTAAATGTGTTTTCCTTATGGGATTTGACTCCTTGTAGTCTTCTCGAAGTGTGTTAGTTTCTGCCCCTTCGGCTTTCATTCAGTGGTGTTCAGAGGCATCTGCTTTGCTCCTCACTGTGGTTTCTAAGCCATACATCATAGTGTGTCTCTCAGATACCCTATCTGAAATGTATACATTATGTTTCTGAATTCACCGCCCATCTTTGCTGCAGTATTTACTGACCTCACAGTTACATGGCTACTTTTTTGAACATTTTAAGACTTCATATACTGTCTTCCTTTTCCTGATATCATTGTGGTAGCTCTGATAACAACAAAGATTTTCCATATCTTTGTCCATTGACCTTCACCACTTCATATTCAAAAACTCTCCCTTCTGTTTAATTGCTTGCTTTTACAGCTTTAATTCACTTCTCACAAATAATGCCATCAGAAACCTTGATTTTGAAACCTCTCACTTCCTTACCATTATCTCCTCCTTCAAGGTTTTGTAAATGAATTTTGAAGATCTTTCTACAGTGAAGTATCAATTCCTATTCCTGTTGCAGCCTGACCTCCTTATCTGTGCTCTAGATTGCAGCCTCTCTTCATTCTCTTGGGACTTTGCCTCTGTAGTTCTCTTCTTTCTGGTGTATATAGCAAGTATTTTCTCTTTTGGTTAATCACCACCCTGATAAAAATGTATTACATCTCCCATAATAAAGCTAAAAATTATTTTGCCATAAGCTCTCCTCTAACTACTGCTCAATTCTCTGACAAATTTTCAAAGATAGTTCAGACCTGGAGTCTCTCATACAGAGTAAAGTCAGTCAGAAAGAGAAAAACAAATATCGTTCTTTAACACATATACATGGGGTCTAGAAAAATGGTACAGATGAACCTATTTGAAGGGCAAGATTAGAGACACACACGTAGAAAATAAACTTGTGGACGTGGTGGTGGGGAAGGAGAGGATGGCTTGAATTAAGAGAGTAACATTGACATATCTTCACTACTAAGTGTAAAAATGATAACTAGTGGCAACCTGCTGTACGACACAGGAAGCTCAGCTCAGTGCTCTGTGATGACCTAAGGAGTGGGAACGAGGGGGGCTCCAACAGGGAGGGGAGATCTATATATGCATAGCTGATTCATATTATTGCACAGCAGAAACTAGCACAACAGTGAAAAACAGTTTGTGTGTGTGTATTCAGTCACTCAGTCATGTCTGACTCTTTGCAACCCCCAGGACTGAAACTCACCAGGCTCCTCTATCCACGGAATTTTCCAGGCGAGAATTCTGGGTGGTTTCATCTTATTTCATGGCTACTCTTCCTTAATCTCTTTTTCTGGGCTTTCTTGTTCAAAACATTTGGGATATTCTTAGGAACATCCCTCTGCCCTCTTCCTCTGCATCTGCATCATTTACTAGATGTTTTCATCAAGGCATGGGATTTTAAAAATCACACGTATGGAGCTAAACTTTGTATTTGGGGTCTTTAAGCTTCTTAACTGAGTTTCAAACCCCTATTAGCTGTTCTTTAAGCATCTATACTTAGATGTCTCTTGGCATCATCTATACTTAGATGACTGCTTCTCTGTATGACTTCAAATCATCATCAATTTCCCATAAAGCTATAATAGCCTCCTGATCAATTTCCCAGCTACCGCTCTGACACCCATTCTGTACTAGATGCACATTCCATCCAGACAAAGAGATCATCAAAGAAAATCTGATCACCCTGTTTCCCTGTTTGAACTATAAGACCTTTACCATAACCTGGGGGGATTTTCATGATTCAAAACCTGACTGACTATCTTGGCTATCTCAGGTCCTAATTATCTCCTTTCTGCTCACTCTGCTCCAGCCACTTGACTTTCTTGCTATTCTTAAGTCTTCAGCCAGTTCTTGTCACTAATCTCTTCTATCTTAGTTTCTGTTGTCACAATTGTTCTCATAGTTCTCTAGCCACTAGGAGTTTCATAAGCTTCTGATCCCTTCAGATGTTATCTCCTTACATAGGCCTTTCCTAATCATCTTATGTAAAACTTGTTACTCTTCCCTATCTCACTGACCTTTTTTCCATAGAATTTATCATCAGTAGAGATTACTCATGAATCATTGATATAATTTCTAAATTATCTCCCACCCTCACTGCACTTTAGACTCCATGACAGTTAAGTCAATCCTGTGCTTCTTTATGTTTTTATCCCCAGATTCTAGGATGGAACTTCATAAATAGAAAAGTATTGATAAATATTTGGTGACTAAACGGACCTGTACCATAAATTTGCCCAGTTATCTGATCCAAGGTGAATTAAATGTTTAAGAAGAAGCCTTTGAAAACACAGAGTAAAATCTTCCAATTTTTCTTGGTTTCCTATATTTCTCTATGAAGAGCCGATTCTATTAACTACTCATTTATGAAATAATACTGGAACTCAAGTACACCTTTAAAAACAACTCACAGGAAGTAACCAAATGCAAAGAAGCCTCATTGAGAAACGTAACTCTCTATTATTTGTTCAAAAACAGGATAAGAGAATTTGAATATATAATTGACTTTTCTTAGAATTCTTGCCTTCTCTATCAAAATGGGCATTCTACTCATACATTATTGTATATAATGTGCATGTATTAAGTCACTTCAGCCATGTCTGACTCCTTGCAACCCTATAAGCTGTAGCCACCGGCTCCTCTGTCTATGGAATTCTACAGGCAAGAATACTGGAGTGGGTTGCCATTTCCCCCTCCAGGGTATCTTCCCGACCCAGGGATTGAACCTGGGTCTCTTATGTCTCCTGCATAGAAAGCTACCAATTATGATATGCGACACTATTGAAATCATTCACCATTTTTAATATTTATCTAGAATTTAGACTGGTTGTGGATACTTGTATCTAGTAGATCATTTATGAACTTATTAAATCTTAACTACTTGACTGATCTTGGTTTATTTATTGTAAAGCACTAACAACTTCTGCCTAACAAGGCATCGTGTCTATACAATAATTCCCCTTCTGGAAGAAAATATTTCCAATATCTGAAAGCATATATAGAGGCCTTCTATCCATAGACTCTTTATATCTTTCTCTATCTATCCCAGAAAAAATGTCTTAGTGATTATAAGCTTCTCAAATAAGACCCTGATACTTTCCATGTATGCTTAAATTTATAAAGTTGATACTTTGTGAAATTATTACCACCTTCCAGATTTCCCATGGTTCTGATGATAAGTGGAATAGCTCCCCTTGGCAAGAAAGAAATTGAGTTCTATTTGGGGAAAGTCAAAGGACTGACCTCCATTAGGGGTTGTGTGCCAATGTCAGTCCTCTCTGTAGTCACAATTATTCCTCATCTGTAAATCAGCCTCCTGAGGGAATATTAAAGCATCAAAGTAGTTTAAAAGAAAATTGGTTCATTATTTCCACGACAAAGTTATTTTCTCACTAAAGAATTCTGTATAGTTTAGGTCAATAAGCTCTTATTTGAATACGTTCTGTGTAACAAGAACTGGGTTAAGTGCTATGGAATAAATCAAATAAGAAATATCTCCTGCTTTTAAGGAATTTAAAATCTAGAAAATAGTGTGAGGCATGCAAACATGTAGATTTAGTTCAATATCATAATTTATTAGGTTCATAAGATACAATATATTACCATACATTTTTTGTAAGTAAGATCTCTGTAGAGCCTTGGAATAACATAATGAAGACCAGCAGTGATCTAGCTAACAGTGACTTGGGAGAGATTTATTATCTTTGTGTAGCCATCCAGTAGCAGAGAAAAGGGCAATATCAAATTTTCCTAGAGAGGAAATCATTTATAAAAATTTTGTAGATGAGCCCCTGCCATATGTATTTCTAGTATTTCCTCACAGATTATTTTGACATGATTATTTTTAACAAATCCTGTTTATTAAGATGGGCATAAAGGATTTTTGTTGTTGTTGCAAAGATTGCTTGTCTTAATGGGCATAGAAACAAGTGGAAACATTGATATAATTTCTTTTTCAGAGCATGGGAATTGGCATAATTGAAGTTTTTATCTTCCTCTTGCTAACTCTTGACATGGAATGTCTATAGCATCATCAGGTTTCACAGCTCCCAAATCCTTCTGGCCTTTAGGGTACCATGGAGAATTGGTTAGACTGGTGACAGAAAGAGAACTTTTGATACTTTACATACATTGTATGTGTGTGTGTGTAATGGGTCACTTTATAAAGATGTGATGTATACCAGTAGATGCATATCTTCTCTATCAGCTGTAAATACTTCTTAGTTAAATATAATTTAAAAGATTAGTGACATGGGGTTCAATTGAGGATAATCAGGTTCAAATGTAGAACCTGACTCATTCATGATGGATGTTACTAGCCTGTCCTTTCCCCCTGGGTTGTACCACGTACTTTGGGTGCAAGGACATGCAAACTATTTAGGAATAAATAATGTCTTGTAAAATATGTTTGCATAGTTGTAAAACAAAATCTGCATTATCAAGATGATGATGATATAATCATAGTGAAAAGAAATGTTGAGATTTCCATTTGAAAATAGGATTTAATCCATTTTAAAATTACAGGACATAATCTTGTGACACTTTTGTTTTCGGTTAATGTATTTTATATTTAGGAGCAACATCAAGTTCACTTTAAATTGTCATTAATACATTATAAAAATCATGTTACTTAACAGTTGGAGCAGGTTCAGTATTTACATTAAAAGACAGACTGTGGCTTGAAAGTGTTCTGAGTCTGAATGTCATCTTTGCCTCTCAGTTTACATTCTCTGAGCTTCAGCTTTCTCAGTTATGAGTTTGGATATCTATAGATTTTAATCTAAAATAATGAAATGAGTATGTAAAGTAATCATAGAATCTTCAGAATAAATACTATTTATTTATATTTCACACTCAAGTGGTTTGCTTTGCTTGTTACACAAGAGATTTAAACTCCTAAATGTATTTGTATTTTTATACCAAGTATTTTTCTAATTTTATTTAATCTATAAATCTTGAATGTGAGTAAAACTGGCATGAAAATATAATAAAAAAGTATTTGCTTCAAACTTCAAGGAATGACAATTAATACCAATACTGAATCTTCTGTTCATAAGTTTCTTAGTTATTATTTTCTGCATGGAGATAGTGTATAAAATATCCTGACTTAAAAAAAATACAGATCTGGTTTTAAATTTCTGATAGAGCTATTTTTAAACTGGTATAGAGTTACTTCCTTCATGTGTAATCTTGGTTGTTTGCTTTTTTCCTTTGTTTTTCCTTGTCTTTCTGAATTTCAGTTTCACATCTGTGATGTATGTCCAATACATACAGTATAGATCATTATGAAGATTTAATAAAATCATATTTATAATTGCTACTCACATCTTGGTAATGATAGGTATTCAATTGCATAGTTTCATTACTTAAACTATTACTTAGAAAACCAGCAGTATAAAATCAAAACTTTAATTTATGTATTAATATATATTATGTATCTGTATATTAATATATATGTATATGTTAATATATGTATGTATATTATATATATGTATATGTATTATATATGTGTATATACCACCATACTGATTGACTATCCTAAAAGAAATAGAAGAGGGTCTTATTGTTCTATTATAGAGATATGCATTGAAAACAGAAATATGGACAAAAGATAAATAAGTTTATAATATATAAGTTTTAGTTAAATGTAGACCATTTCTGTTGCCTCCATATACTCAGCCATCCTTGCATGGATCCAGACATCAGTCATTCAGACAACAATTTATTGGGAGGTTCTCCCACTTGAGATTACAACTAAGTAGAATACCCTAGTCTCTACATTCTGATCACAGAATATATTCAATAAGGCCACTCTTTTGAGTCAATTGTATCCCTTTTCTGAATTTACTTCAGATTTCTCTTTACGTCCTGTCTTATGCTCATCTTTAGTGTTGTTACTTGTCTGCTGGGACCAGTTCTTGTGCCTTCAATGCTTTTGGCAAATGACACCTGGAAAGCTACATCAGCTCTGAGAACACTCTCAGACAGGATAGACAAAGGCCAGCCCTTGTGTCTGTCCCTTAGGCGGCCACTAGGCTGTTCATTTTGACTCTGTTTCCTTGAAGTAGAGTCTGGCTTGCTAGCTCAGTACAAGCAGAGTGTACCAGGGCTCCTATGGGCCGCATGCTGGTGACTGCTGCCGAAATGGGGATGAAGAATGGCAGAACCACAAAGCTGGAGCTTTTTTTGTCACGCTTTCCCTGATTGGCTTCAGTTTTGGCTCATACCAGAATTGACTCTCTTGGTCTTCACCAGCCCATTAATTCCTTTCATCAAGGGACAGAGGCTTGGAGTTCCCTTCCCTGATGATTTTGATGATGTCACACTCCTGAGTTTTCTTTTAAGCAGCATGTATGAAATACCAAAGGAAGTGAAGGTCAATCTTTTCTGTCATTGCTTTAGAAGAAATCAAGTACACAAACCATTCCCTTGTCATCTGTAAATGTATTCTTCTGACCTACACAGTCACACATTCCTCTGACCTATACATTCCTGCATTTTTTCTTTTATTTTTTTCCAAAGAAAAAGGCTTTATCTATGTCTGCCTGTCCTAAGCTCATTTTCTATCAGTCAAGGCTGAACACACGATGGAGGAAATTGCCCTCCCTTCCCTGTGTCCATGTGATAAACTCATCTAGTTGGTATTGAGGTCTGTCTGTCTGTGTTATTGATTACTGAATCATGGTGGGAGTAAGCCACAAGCTCTTTAGATTATGCTCTCATCACTTTAGATGGATGGAAAATTATCTCTTTCAGGTAACGTGATGAAACACCTTTCCATGAAGAATAGAGACAATATTAAGCAAACCAATTGCAATCATATATTTAATTTTTGTTCAGTTCAAGTTTATTCATACTAAAACCAATATGTTTAGCTTTTATGATGCTATATGTGTGTTTGTGTGTGCATTTCCTCCATCAGTATAAGCAGCATCAATTGCTGAAAGGGTATGATCAATTATTCACCACAAATGGTGTTCTGACTGGAAAACAGTAAGAAATAGAGACTTACATTTAGTAACCAGAGCAAATAAGAGTTGTGAATATAGATCAAAGTGAAGCCATTAATGAAGGAAACATTAGTAAGCTCAAACCTTTACTTGACAAGAGAAAGCCACTTTGCCTGTGGCTATTCTCCATCATCACATGATTCTTTTTTAACTGGTATGATGTTTCTGACCCTTGGTACCTAACTATACTGTTTGAACCTTGACAGTTGGCATTGGGCTACCTAAGAGTAGCACTGAATTAGTCTACAAGGAGTTGTTTTTTGAATTCCTAGTTATTATCTATGTTGAATTGTGGTTTTCCACTTGGATTGCAGGCCAGCGGTTTGTTTGTACATGAGATATAGATTAAGAGTGTATAATAGATTGAGCTCTAATTTTCGAGCAGTAGGCATTTGTGGATTTTCTTCATCTTTATGTTATTTCAAACTCTAAATGAGATCAAGAGAGTATGAGATATCTTATTTTAAGGGAAGTATATAGAACCCATTTGTCTTTTTTTTTTTTATTATTATTATTTTTTATTATTATTGTTTTTGCCATACATTGTCATGATATCACCATGGGTTTACATATGCTTCCCCTCCGGGTCCCCCCTCCCTCCTCCCTCCCCCCCGGGAAATCTCGCTGCACCAGTCCCGAGCATCAATCCTGGGCTGGCGACTGACTAGACACATGACAATTAACATGCTTCAATGCCCTTCTCCCATCTCATCCCACCCTTACCCTCATCCACAAAGTCCACAAGTCTATTCTATACATCTGCGTTCCTTTTGTTGTCTCCCAGCCACGTGCACCCCAATGTTCATCGCTGCATTGTTTACAATAGCCAGGATATGGAAGCAACCTAGATGCCCATCAACTGACGAATGGATAAGAACCCATTTGTCTTAAAGTCAATGATCACCCACTCATCCAGCTAGCACGTGATGGTTTGTAATACATACTTTCTGATCATTCTGATCTTTCAGATTTAAAGGACTCATGAAACTCAGAAAGGGAAAATAGAATTGCAGATCTCTTTTTAAATTTTGGGGTTTTTTTGCTACTATGCATAGTTGGGAAATTCACCCTTGAAGATTTTGAAAGCTATGTGATATGCAGAGACACATTTTAGACAGAATCCACCTGCAATGAAGGAGATGCAGGAGAAGTGACTGAGCACACACACACACATAGGAGAGTGTTATTAACTGGGTTTCAAGATAAAATGGTTATTGTGGGAGGTGATGATGGTGCAAAGAGACCAGCACTAGAAACCAAATGGTATTAGAATGGCTGAGGGGAAGTGCTGGCCTTGTGAAGCACTCTACAGAGGCTCCAGAGATAACACTGATACATTAAATCCAGGTCTGTGTGTGATCCTGGATCTGCTGTTTCCTTGATGGGACAGAGGAGTTTAATGCATTGGGAAAAACTGGCTAATTTTGGTAAACTCTTTACTCTCTGACTTTTAGAGAAGTATACTAGGGAAAAATCTAGATTGTAAATAAAAGGAAAAATAGAAACAGCATTCAGACCCCATAAGTGCAGTACAAGCCCTTCACTCAGTAGAAAACAAGAGTGAATTAAGAATTTTATATAATTAACAAATTCAACTGAGTTTCCTAGAAAGGGATATGGATAGAAGAGTTATATATATATATATATATGAGACACTGGAGAACTATGCATTTTGGACAGTAAAATGTTTCTGCTGCCATTGAAGTTAGCAGCAGTTACTGATTTCTGGGAAAACTTAAAATTTTAGGGAAACTTGAAGCCCACAGTAGAGGTGTTCATCCTCACCAGAACCCTAAGGACACCATCTTCAAAATTTGTAACAGAAGCTTTTATTACATGATACTTATTTATTTACTACATTACTATAGTTCAGGATTATGTGATTGGTAATTATCCACCAGAAGGAAATGTGAACACAATGAGAAAATTGTACCAAAGACACTTTGAGTTTTAAAATATTTAAAGACAAGAGGCAGATGGTAGCTGTGCTGTGCTAAGTTGCTTCGGTTATGTCCAACTCTTTGCGACCCTATGGACCATAGCCTGCCAGACTCATCTGTCTGTGAGATTCTTCAGGCAAAAATACTGGAGTGGGTTGCCATGTTCTCCTCCAGGGTATCTTCCCTATTCAGAGATTAAACCTGCATTTCTTGAGTCTCCTGCATTGGCATGTGGGTTCTTTACTGCTAGCACTACCTGGCAAGCCCTAAGCTAACATTAAAAACACACACAGAGACACACAAAATTGCTCATTAGATAGAGGAAATGGCCTCAGAGAAAGCCTCCATTGCATGCAGAATTGGAATGTCCAGAAAATGGTTCAAAGGAAGAAGATGAGTAAAGATGTCTTAAGTATGTCACATGGGGAAGATTTGACCCTAAGCAGTTGACAAGAGTCATCATTGCAATTTTCTAAACTTTTGTGAGAAGGCAGAAGTGGGTCAGATATTAAGCTCTATGAAAGAAGACAGGATGCAAAGGCAAATTTTCCTTTGGATATGGTAATCTGGGCACCGTAATCAACCACTTAATAAGTGGTGATTTCTCAGAATGGTGTTTAGGTTCATTGATTTTTAATTATGACAGTACTAGACTAAAATCTTAGTGAGGCTGGATGCAAGAAATTTTTTTTTTTCTCTAAAGTTTCACTACTCCCTTTTCTCCTCTAGACACTTCTGATTCCCATGCTTTTATCTTTAATTTTTGACAAGAATAAGCAATGCAAGTCAGATTATACCATGTATTAAAAATGAAAGCATTACGTTTTCCTAGGTTAAATGTTGTCGGACATGGGAATTTTCTTGTATATTGACATCTTGTGAACTCTAATAATCCTAAGTGCATTATCAGTGTTTTGACCTGCTTAAATCGAAAACATATTAAGGATTCTGAACTAATTTTAGAAATCTTAAGACAACAAAAAACCCAGACAAACTACTGATTAAGCTTTATGCCACTCAAGTATCTAACTGAGATCCAATGGCCAAGATTAATTAGAATTAAGAAAGTTGGTTGGAAAGGAATGCCACTTATTTACATTGGTTTTATTTTACAAAGAAAAGGCTAATTGTGGTTGGACTTCAGTGTCTCCCTTGATATTTGATAATAGAAAATGGGAGTCTATTGAATAAACTCTATCATGCTTATATTGCTGATTTTTGTCATTACATAGTGTCTAGAGAGCTGTATGGGATGATTTGGCTGGGTGTAATCTGAAGTGGGTAATAGAAGAGGAAATGAAGCTCCATCCCACAGGGCAGCTTGGCCTTAAAGTTAATTGAATTGGTATAATAGACCAGAGCCTTCTAGAGCCAAAGTTGTACTGCTCAACAATGGTTTCTGGAAGATGCATGAAGAAATTGTTGTTGACTTGTGGGGGTAGTCTCGTGAAAATGAGAGAAAGCTTACATTAAATATCTTTGCTCTCTTCTTCCAAGGGGATAACTTCAAGGCTAAAAATATCTTGAATTGCTAAGCCTGATGGGCTTAGAGGACCAAATCTGGTCAGTATTAACAATGCTATCCTCTTGTCCCCCTAATTCTAGGAGGGGTTATCTGCTTTCAGAGAAAAATCTTAGAGTTAGGTTTATGGTCCTTCTCTTCATCTCACCTTATTAGAAGCAGTTATACTGATCTTATTAATGATATTTGAAACAAGGTTTGTGAACATGAAATTATTTACATTTCTTATTAGGATAGACTGCCTATAGGATAAAAATATTCTCCTCCCTCTTTGTCTGGTTTCCATGAAATTCACACACTTGGTGTAGGATAGGTTTCCATACACAGCTCAGGAGACCTAACTACAGCTGATTCGCTACGTGGGAAAGTATAGGGCATGGGAGCATTTCTGGCAAATCTTTGGACTAGGGTCAGTTGGAAGACTGTCCCCAGTTGGTATTTGGGATAAGAGGTGTTAGGATGTAATAAATTAAAATCTAAATATAGTCAGATGTCCAAGAACCCTTTTAGGAGTAAAGCTGGTAACCAACCCCCACCTGTTTGACACCTTTGTGTGTTTCCAAAATCTTCTGTAACTGGTAACATGCATAAACACTGTTTGTGATTATATACATTGTTGTTGCTGTTGTTTAGTCCCTGAATTGTGTCCAACTTTTGTGAACCCCTGGACTGTAGCCCACCAAGCTTCTCTGTCCATGGGTCTTTCCACCCAAGAATACTGGAGTTGGTTGCCATTTCCTTCTCCAGGGGATCTTCCTGACACAAGTTTTGAAGGCACACCTCCCATATTGACAGCTGGATTCTTTACCACTGAGCCAGCCACCTGGGAAGCCCTGACCATTATGTATACCCCCTTCCTATTTTGAGGGAATTCTTCTGAGTGAGTCTTGGTAGACAGAAGTTACCCTGTGCGATAAAAATCGGAAGTTCTTTCTCAGTCCTCAAGCCTCTTGCTGATTGGATTTCTAATCTGGAGCTATTTCTCTGTAGGCGAATTTATTTTGTTTGAGTCAGTGACAACAGTCACATCCAGTTTCTTGGGTCATCAGTAGCAGAGCTGCTTGCAATAGGAGTTGGAATGGAATTGGGGGGAGGGGTGTACACTGTAGTAAGTGGTTTAGCAGTTGCAGAAACTAAATCCTAGTAATACATTCTTCATTTTCTGGGATGTCTTTGTTGGTAATTTTGGCTGACTAGTGTACATGGTTACTAAACAACAAATAAAAAGCCTTCCTGTATCCCTGTGTTTTTTTTTTTTCTTCCCTGAGATGATTTCCTCAAAATTCTAATAATTCAATGACTTTCCCAGTGATTTTTGGTGAAAAATCACTTACATGATTTCTTACATGAATCAACTCCAGTACATTTTTGTTGCACAGAGCTCAGAGTCTTGAATGATATATGGACAATACAAAATAGCAAAGAAAGATACTGTAAAAGCAATCAGTTATATTCACTTGAATTATATATGCTACCTGAGTGCATTTGGCAATACTCTGATGGTACATATTTTGCTCTTTGGAAAAAGTCATATCAGAAGGGAATTTGGACATTAAAGTTACTTTTATTAGAAATAGGTTTGACATGGAGAAAAAGGTAATCTATTAAGCTAAAAGCATAAATCTGAGAGCAGTTAAGATTTAGTGAGAAGTTAATCTAAGGGTCAGAATTATTTTGGATAAGGTAAAGTAAACTTTACATGTTCTGAGATCTAAAAATATATACATTCAAAATTCTTGGGTAGTCAAATGTATTTTGGGGATAACAGTTCTGCATATCTGGCTGGATGGGTAAGGATATGAGAAAAGGGTATAGGAATAAAGTTGAGACATGAATATGGATGAGGAATGGGCTCCACGAAACCAAAGACAATAGCAGACCTGTTTTCCTCACACCCCTTGAGCCCTTAGTTTATTGCCTTTGTGATATTCCTTCTTTTATTTTTAAAAATTTTATTGGAGTATAGTTGACTTACAGTGTTGTGTTGGTTTGAAGTGTACAGCAAAGTGAATCAGTTATACATATATGTATATCCACTCCTTTTTATATTCTTTTCCCATATGTGTCGTTACAAAGTATTGAGTAGAGTTCCCTGTGCTATCCAGTAGGTCCTTATTAGTTATCTGTTTTATATAGAGTAGTGTGTATATGTCAATCCCACTTTCTCAATTTATCTCCCTGCCACTTACCCTGGGGTAGCCATAAATTTGTTTTCTACATCTGTCACTTTCCATGTTGTAGCTAAGTTAGCTCATCTGCTAATGTCTTCACATTCTCTTCTGAACTTACAAAGGATTGACACAGTAGTCATGTGTATTTGTGTGTGTGTGTGTTTGTGTGTTTTTCTTAAGAGAAAAAATGTAAGCAAAGGATTTCATATGAAGAACAAAAGACACGGTATGGTAGCCACACATGGTTTAACCACACATGATTTAATGCACATGGAATTTACCTGAAAGAAAGTGAAATTCGAAGTCTCTCAGTCATTTCGAGCAACCCCGTGGGCTATACAGTCCACGGAATTCTCTAGGCCAGTATACTGAAGTGGGAAGCCTTTCCCTTCTCCAGCAGATCGTCCCAATCTAGGAATTGAATTGGGGTCTTCTGCATTGCAGGTGGATTCTTTATTAACTCTACTATCAGGGAAACCTACTAGATTTTACCCACTGTATCAATATCATTTTTTTTTGTTTTTATTTGGCCATTTTATTTCTCTTAAATATTAGTTTGAATCATATACAATTGTTTTCTATGATAAGGGGCAACATTGTTTTAAGTTGGATATTGATACTTAAACTGACAGTTATTCAAGTTAAAGCCGTATACCAAGAAGCAATCTAGTAATTGTGACAGTTGGAAAATCCAGTAGACAGAAATTCCAGTATCAATTGTAGGAATACATTTTGAACCAATGGTTTTGGGAGAATAGTATAATTGAGGGATATCTATTCATACAAAAATTTTCCTAGTGTCCTAGAATTGTGACTGAGTCCCAGTAGGGGGAAAATATCCTCAGATTTTAAAGAAAACACATTAACTTCCAGGATTTTGCAGGTGTCTACTTCAACCTGACTACTCTACACATCTCCTTTCTGTAATC
This sequence comes from Antilocapra americana, assembly GCA_007570785.1. NCBI lineage: Eukaryota > Metazoa > Chordata > Mammalia > Artiodactyla > Antilocapridae > Antilocapra > Antilocapra americana. The sequence continues at coordinate 9,059,931 of ML660787.1, read as the reverse complement.
GTTATAGGTGAAGATGGATTGAAAGATAATTTAATGTTCATCTTGTGAATGGTTTTCCAGGGAAACAAAGGATGAGATCTCATCCTAAAAGCCAAGTGAGAGGAAGTACTCACAAGAACTGAATGGAGACTCTGAAAGAGGAGTGAGTTGGCATTTCTTTCCTGGATTGAGCATCTAATCAGACAGTATATATGCTCATAATTTTTGTGTGTAACTTGAACAAATATAGAATAATTGGAGAGAAGTAGGTTGAGAAAAGGTTTGGATTAGGCAGTGTAATAGCCTGAAATTGCCTTATCAAGAATTTGTAAAATTCTTGTAGGACTGTTCATTATGGAAGGTAACCTATATATACTACTATATGTAAAATAGATAGCCAGCTGGAACTCGCTATATAGCACAGGGAAATCAGCTCCATGCTCTTTGATGACCAAAAAGGGTGGGATGGTAGGGAGGGAGGTCCATGATGGAGAGAGAATGTATGCATGCTTATGGCTGATTCACTTTATTGTACAGCAAAAACTAACACAACATTGTAAATTGTATTTCAATTAAAAAAATAAGTAGTCATTTTATAGAGGATTTCAACAGTAAATCTTGCACGATGAACCATCAATCATAATTTATGGGATAAGATTTAAGAGACTGATTTTGAGACAAACTTCCCATAGCAGAGAATTATGCAGTGAGGAGGTCTTTCAAGGCACTGTGAAAAAATTATATATATACACACACACATATACACAAAGAACAGCCAGTACTTGAACACTTACAATTTATCTTTCCTAACTATGGCTTCCGTGGCGAGGGACAGTGTTTTAGAGAAGTGCAAGCCAAAACACAATAAGACAAGCCAAAGACAAATTTACAACTTCTCCACCCAGTTTGTTAAAAGACCATTTGCTCTGTTTACTTCCTCCTCTCCATTTGATAGTGAAATCTCTCTAGAGCCTAGAAGACCCCAGTGAGGTAATATATAAAATATAAAGAGAAGAATATGACCTAGCACCTGATCCCAAACCCTCACCCCACATGTTAAGCCTGTACTGAGGGAGAAGACAACTTTGAATTTCTCTTGATGAAAATGATGATTTAAGTTTGCTAGTTTTAATAGTTAGAACTGACCCACAAATTGGGAGACCTACTCAAGGTGTTGTTAAGATACAAGAAAAGACATTTGACAGAAAATAGTTATTAAATATAAGGATGAGAGATCAACCCTGAATATTGCAATATCAGTTCTTCATTGGAAGAACTGATCCTGAAACTCCAGTACTTTGGCCATCTTATGTAAAGAGTCAAATCACTGGAAAAGACCCTGATGCTGGGAAAGACTGAGGGCAAGAGAAGGGGGCAACAGAGGATGAAATGGTTGGATGGCATCATTGACACAATGGACATGAGTTTGCGCAAACTCCAGGACATAGTGAAGGACAGGGAAGCCTTATGTGCTACAGTCCATGGAGTTGCAAACAATTAGACCCTAGTTAGTGACTGAACAACATAAATGATGGGAGAAAATTATTACATATTTTATATTCCAGGATACTAAGACTCATCAAACTTACTATATAAAAGACAGTAACAAAGAAGAGATGATTGAGGAATGATTAGGTATAATAGAATTTATGGTTTTCTTTATCAGGGAACAAAGCAAAAGATAGAATGAATGAAAGGTTTTTGGAGGATTTCTGAAGCTTACACTTTAATTGCTTGACTAGAAGGAAGTCCTCTCTGAAGAATATTAAACCTGATAAGTATACTCCCCTCAGATCAAACAGACCTTCATGACAAAAGACATCTTTGGCTTATCTCCCCAAAACCAAAATGGCAAAGATGGCAAGATGAAAAAATATAAATATTTGTCTCAAGATATATTAATTCTGACCCTGCAGACCACAGATTGAAAAAAAAAAGGCAAAAAGTTCAGTTAGTTGCTTTGACTTTGTCCAAAAGATCACTAGAAATGATGCGTTTTCTACTTAATCTTGTTTTTGCTTCACATTAACTACAATTCCATCATTCATAGATTATAGAAATCATGAATACCTGGTCAGTCATGCAAGGGATGTGTGTGTGTGTCTGTGTGTGTTCTTGAAGTGAAATATTTTATATGACATTTTTTGTAAACTTTTCATCTTATCAATATTGTTAATCATGTTATTTTACTATATTAACTTAAACAGAAATTGTAATTCTGTTTAAGGAACACAAAATTCCTTATGTTTATTTCCAAAGTAACCAACTCTCCATATACTAAAAAAGTGAAAACAATTTTTTGATATTTTGGATTTAGGAATTTTATGGATAATAAGGCATTCCTGATAATAGCCAATAACAATAATTTATAAAATCATCAGTATAGTTTTATGTATCCTGAACATGATATGAAAGGTTTTCCTGTGGGAGAGATTGAAAACAGCTTTCCAATTATAATGAGTTCAGAGGTTCAGGATTATCACCTCAGTAACCGAATGGCCTTTAAAAAAAAAACTACCTTCTCCAATGTGTTTTATAATTATCTATTATGTAATGAGCTGCATGTTTATGAAAAGTATGAAGTTTGTATTTGGCTAACTCCTGTTTCCAATAAAAAGAGAGCTGTTAACATTTTTAATCATAATTCTATTTTTCTATTTCAATAAAATACAAATGTATCAGTCACCTATATTCAATCCATGTTAGTTTATTTACTCTAAGTAAGCGTGACAAGTCAATGTGAGCTTGGGAAGCAAATCTATTGAAGATTTGGCCTTCAGTGTGAGACTGACTTTCATTTGTACTTTTCTGTTGAAGTATTGGTTGGCTCAGACAGTAAAGAATCCTCCTACAATGCAGGGAATCTGGGTTCAATCCCTGGGTTGGAAAGATTTTCAGGAGGAGGGTATGGCTACCCACTCCAGTATTCTTGGCTGAAGAACCTTCATGGACAGAAAAGCCTGGTGGACTACAGTGCATGGGGTTGCAAAGATTTGAACACAACTGAGCAACTAAGCACAGCCTATTAAAGTACTGTTGCTCAGTCATGTCTGACTCTTTTGCAACCCTATTATAGCCCACCAGTCTCCTCTGTCCATGGGATTCCCCAGGCAGGAATACTGGAGTAGGCTGCCATTTCCTTCTCCAGTCTATTGAAGTATAGTCTTCAGTAATATGCACTTTCCTTCTGCTTTTAGTACCATTTACTGTTCCTATGTAACTGGTAACAAGTGCTTTAATTTTAAGCAGAATCTCAAATAACTCTGCTGACATTTAAACACTGTAAAACATGGAAATTTAGGATGATTTTTTAGTCTTGGAAATTGAAGACATCCAGCAGTAATTAAGGTGACTTATTTAGTTCTGACCTGGCTCTTTGGTTGGTCATGATTTATCATGTTTAATTCTGGTGGAGGTCATTGAAAATATTCCAGAGATTTAAAGGATTCAATGGATTTTTCTGAAAGGATTCATATTTAAACTTTAAAATATAAATTAGTATACATTTTCAAATGGTACTTAGGAATAGCTGATAATTGATTCTTTCAATTCTTTAGCCAAATAATTGCAAAAAAATGATTACATATACTGAAATCAATTTAGATTGTACATGTTTATATGTACATGTATTGAATAGAAGTAAATGTACATGGATATGTAATATATACAAATATATTTAAAATAAAATGAACATTCTTAAAATAGATCTTTTTAATTTTATAATATGTGGGATAACTGTCTAGTCATTTTTGAGTTCAATATACTACTTTACTCAAGGGTCTAGATTGTTTTTAATGAAACAATCACTCTTCAGTGGAAAATTACATTAAGTTTAACTAATAGAATATTTCATGTAAAAGACTTAAAATTGAAAATTCCCTTTCCTCATAAAATCCAATTCAGCATTTAAGATGATACTCTTTTTATGAGAAGTTAGCAAGGAAATTACCTTCCAATCTCTAGGCTCACAATGTCAACAGAGTTGTTGGTTGTGGTGAATCCATACTTTGATCTGCAATGGGTTATTAAAAATATATCTGAAAATAAAGCAATTGAAATGATATAATTTGGAATTCTATTCATAGACATATAAAAAGTATTGTAAAATCTCTTGTTCTTGCTCCAAAAGGTACTGAGTTTCTTTGACCCTGGAAACCCAATTGATGGATAAAGATTTGCAAAGCCATGATGGTCTACCAGTAATTTCTTGCAACCGATCCAGAAGGCTTTGAGCTAGGAATTCCCTTTCTGTATACTGTATTCATGTTCCCCCACTCAGTGTCTGTTCCCTACCCAGTGACCATCCCCCCTGCACACACACCATATAGGTTACGGACACATATTCAATTCCAGTCATTAAGGGTTTGGGGTGGTAAAGTAGACTGAGTTTGGATATGTCTTAATAAGAGTCCAGAATAATCAAGAAGTTCCAAGTTGTCAGGAAGATTCAAGGAGTTCCTTCATCAAATTGGCAAGTGAAGAGGAAAGGAGAGAGTGCTGGGACCACATTTCTCTCCAGGGCAAGATGGAGGGTCTTGTTTTCTCATTTAATAACAGAATTATTTGTCAAACACTGTATCTTTCAGGATGCATAGCACCTCCTTTATCTGGGAGCAAAAATGTCATTATCATTTTTCTTAGTTGCCTGATTCATCAACTGTATGTGTTTTATAATAGGCAAACAGATTGTATATTATGATTAAATATGGCATTTGAATGCTATATCTATATCTTAGTAACACATTGCTTTTATTAGTTTGTGTTTGTGGGACCTAAAGATGTTACAATCTTTGCGAATGTTTTTCTATAATTCCTCTTTCACAATTGCTCTGACATCTACTGGACACATGAAGTTTCAGCTGGTAGAAAAGTCAAAGGATACTTTTTGTTAGTGATTTTTTTTTTTTTTTAAGTATTTTGACCTTCACTTTTTTTTTTTCCCTTGGTAGAAACAGCATTACTTTTAAGAACTTAGTATTTACAGTATGTAGAATTCTTCTCTATAGCACTTAACTCTATCAATCTTTTAAAATATTTATTTTTTTTTAACCAGAGGATAATTGTTTCACAGTATTGTGTTGGCTTCTACCACATGAATCAGCTAGTCACAACATGATTCAGCCATAGGTCTGCCTGTGCCCCCTCCCTTGAATATCCCTCCCACCTCCCTCCCCATCTCACCCGTCTAGGTTGTCACAGAGCCCTGGTGTGAGCTCCTGAGTCATACAGCAAATTCCCATTGGCTGTTTTACGTATGGTATTGTATGTTTCCATGTTACTCTCTGCAGACCTCCCACCCTCTATTATATTATAATAATATATTATTATATATATATATATAAAATCTAGAAAGATGGTACTGAGAAACCTATCTGCAGAGCAGCAATAGAGACAAGACGTTGTATCAGCCTTGTGTAACCTGAGAGAGGGTAGCTATGGCAGAAGCTCTCAGGTAATTTTGTCTATACCTGAGAATTTACCTGAAAATCCAACCCCTGAATTATTTACCTTAAAAAGGCAGACCCACATCAAAGGACTGTATTTTTGTGAACACAGATGAACTAAACTTAGTACTGTTGATGCGCATCATCTGATGGTGGGAAAAAAGAATCTTCAAAACAGCATCTTTCTGAATGAAAGGGTCAAAGACAGGAAGATGACAATCTGTTTCAAACTTGATATTTAAAGCAGTTCTTCACAGAGAATTGTGCCTTAACTCCCACAAGGAAAATAAAGAAGGTTAGTAATGCACTGATTTAACACTGAATTAAGAACTCCTGGAAAGAGAGAAAACCAGAAGAACTAAGGAGTTTTTTTTAACTGTCCAGGAATTAATCTGAATATTAAGTATTTAAATTCAAAGAAGAAATTTGAAATAGCAAGAAGTAGGAAACAAGTTGGAGAGGTGACTGTAATGAGTATGATTAAGAACAAAAACAGTGAGCTTCGAATATACAGATTTCAAAGAATAAGCAAAACTGCAAAAAATAGGTTTTAAAAACTGTGCTAATAGTATCATTTTACAGCACAAGCAGGCAGACAACTAATAAGGTTATATTCTTCTGACTTATTTGTTTAAGCTTTTTAAAGGGATTATCTTTTTTTTTAAATGTATTTATTTATTTTCTTTACATTATTGTGTTGATTTTGCCATACATTGACATGAATCCGCCATTATGGAAGGGGAACACATGTAAAGGGATTATCTTAAGAAATTTTATTTCTTAAATTGATCAAAAGTTTACCATTTGGTAGTTTGAGAGTCTCTAATCAGTCTATTACATATATTTTCATACTCTAATCATAACAAAGGGATGCCACGTTTTTATCTTCACTTTTGGATCATGTACTTGGGAAGTCTATATATTTGCCTTTGATTTATTATTTTGCCTATAGGATAATTGAAAAGAATACTAAAATAAATCAGAAAAAGCTGCATTTTAATTCTGTTAAGACATGTTTCTAGTTATATGCTATAACTGGAATTTGAGCTACTGTAGGATGAGCTAGAGAAAATAAGTGATCATCTGGATATGACTGATCAGGCTACAGATAGGATCAAAGCAAAACCCCGAGTTACATGCAGGCATTAGAGAAAGATACACACCAGAAATCAGCATACTTGCAGATGTTTCCATTCTATAGAATCCTATAGATTTTCTTCAAAGCATGGGGATTTACATGATACTAAAAAACAGTTAATATCATGCAAAGGGCCCTAACCAGTTCTGCCCTACTAATGTGTCTTTCTCTCCCTGTGGTTTATTGAAACTTGTTTTTCAAGAGTCTCCTCTCTGGCTCCTACTAACTCAGGTAATTCTCCAACATTCTACCTCCCAAATCCATCTCTTTTTTTCACATGCACCCTCATCTACTGACTATGTGCACAAGCTCTTTCTTCCTGAGCCCATCTTCCCATGGATGGTCCTCTATTTCCCCTTTGCACTGAGCCCCACAGCTCAGGTCAGCCTGCACGTTTCCATTTCTATACTCTGTCAGAATCCTAGATCAGAAATCAACATCACCCATTTGAGGATGATAACCCAGTCTCATAAAGGCAGTCAATACTACTCCAAGTAACTGGCAAACTTCAGGGTTTCAAGGAAATTGGAGCAAAGTGTGAAGAATTTGAAAGAATCACAGAGATACCTGGTCTCAGGAACACTCTAGCTCAGGGATAAAACATTTGGTTCCCAAAAAGGTCACTAGAAAGGCAGATAGATATACTAGCATTAAAGAATGCAGCTAAGATCTAGCTAGGAGGAGTATTCCAGGGCCATTGACCCAGACTAGAGTAGTGACTCTCACAAGGAAACAGACTGATACCTTGTTTACTTGGGACTTGTAGATCGAAAACAGTACTTCTGGCAGCAACAGTGGAATCTTGGTTTTGTCCTGTAGGCTGTGATGTCTGGTTAAACACCCCCCCAAAAAATAAATTATTTTAGAAATTATTAAGTCACAGACAGAGGGAAAAGGAGTGTTGTTTTATTTTTCTAATGTATCATTATCTTTGACATTTGTGAAGAATGTTTGCAATTTCTGTGTGCTTTGAACGTTTGTAACCCAGGATCTGACCTTGAGCCAAGACTAGTAAAAGGCAAATGTTCTTTTGCCTTTGTCATGGCAGATCTGAGAGTTGAAAGCTGAGATCATTTAAACAGTAGTTGCTCTATGTTCTAAGTGGACATAGGGAACCTTATGAGCTTGAGAAGCAATAATCTCTACTCTTCTATTGTATTAATGATCAGAGTGCTGGATAACCTATTGATGCCGAGCGTCCCTCCCACCTACCTATGCGTATGCTCTCCTGTGGCCACAGGACTGGAAGGGTTGACATTGTACTTTTCTGATCCACTGCGATCAGGTTCAGGTTAGGTTTCTCCCTCTCAAGCATTTCTGCCAAAAGGAAAATGGAAGTTGTGATTTAAAGGTAGGATCACAACTCTGGTGAGCACCTGAAAACCAGTCTCTCTGTTCCAGTGCTCCAATCAGCTGGGGACAGGGTGAGGCTGCCTGAGATTTCTAGCAACTTCTGCCCCTCACCTTTTCATCAGGTTTTTAAGTAAATTATTGCAGGCATTAATATATTTTCTTCCTTTTCTTTCCCTTCCCAACTAGAAGCAGAAGGAGTTCATAGAAAAGCAGGTATGATAAATAAGTCCCACATTGAACCGTATTTCTACATTGCATTCTTAATTTTTTAATTAAAATTTCCATACATTAGAACCATCAATAGTAATATAGATATTTCTCTCATTCATCCATCTATATCTATCCCTCTGTTTCATGTTGGGGTTCTAATAAATGGGACATACTCATGTGTACTTTAATATATGCATACACACTTATTTTTATCTTTAAAAATAACTTAGGGATTTCAGATTACCTCCTAATGTGTAATACTAGTAACCTTTTAGCTGTTAATGTCAAAAGGGAGGACATACTTATTTGGTTTCATCTATGTGAAAATCGTAATTTTGAAATAAGCTTTTCCTAATCTCTCTTCAGTCTTTACATGCTCCATATAGATTTTCAAATCAATATTTCTCCCTTCTGTTTTTTTCTGTTAATAACATTGAACAATTAGAACTTTGACAGTATTGCAAATTAGCAGTGTTTTTTCATCAATAATAAATGTATTACAGTTTTTTGTGCATTAGTTGCTCAGTTGTATCTGACTCTTTGCAACCCTATGGACTGTAACCCACCAGGCTCCTTTGTCCATGGAATTCTCCAGGCAAGAACACTGGAGTGGGTGGCCATTCCTAACTCCACAGGATCTTCTTGACCCAGGGATCAAATTTGGGTCTCTTTCATTGAAGGCAGATTCTTTACCTCTGAGCCACACAGTTCTTTAGACCTTAATAATTTCATAACAGTTTCAAATTTGTATTCAATGTTGAGTTTATTAATTTAGGATTCAATTACTAAGAACTCTTTGTATTATTTATCCTATGTCTTGGTACAATTGATTCCTCTAGTTTATGTAGAAAGTAATATGAGAGGGGAAATGGGGTGAGAATGCTGAAGTGAAAAGAGAATATATAGAGGACATAAGCAGAGACATTAATTCATTTAAAGTGGTCATTGAGACTCTAATGATACTATAAGCTTTTCTTAGTTTTGTCAAGTTAAAATTAAGGGGGAAATAAGTCTCAAATGAAATGAAATAAATTGCTTAAGGAAGACAAAAAAAATTTCCCTTCAGTAACTGTGAGAATTTTATCACCTGCGTTCTGTGATAGAAATATTGTGCTCTACTGAACAATTACTTCAGTGGTAGTGATTTTACTGTTTCTCCTGCATGACCCTCATGAAAGTTTAACATTTACATAATGCTTTGGGGACCCAGTTGCTTGCGTGTTCTCATTTAAAGCTTATTTTATTAGCCACTGGCTAATTCTTAGAGCCCTTACCTGACCAGAGTTTTACTCTGCTTTTTAAAAATTTGTCTGACTATGTTTCTGCCACACCACATGTGGGATCTGTAGTTCCCCAACCAGTGGCATAATAGAGTCTTAACCACTGGACTTCCAGGGAAGTCCCCAGAGTTTTAAAACCTCAGCATAGATGTCCCTTTGGCCTGGATAAATGTTTGTTGTGGAGTGTTCTTGGGCACTGTAGAATATTTAGTGGCACCCCTGTCCTCTTCTCATGTGATCTAGATGCTCCTTGCATGCCCTACCCACTGTCTTGACATTGGGTTGACTCTTTTGGCCCAGACATTGTCAAATATCCCTATGGGTAAAATTTACTCATGGCTAAGAACCACTGCTTTTTGACTGCTGTCTCATATCACAGGGGCTTACCTGGTGGTTCAGTGATAAAGAAGCTGACTGCCAATGCAAGAGATGCAGGAGCCACAGGTTGGATCCCTGGGTCAGGAAGATCCCCTGGAGGAGGAAATGGCAATCCACTCCAGTATTCTTGCCTGGAATAATCCCATGGACAGAGGAGTCTGGTGGGCTACAGTCCATGGGGTCGCAAAGAATAGGACATGACTGAGCATTCATATCACAGACTCGACCCTTTAGTTTTATGGATGCATTTACCACAGAACTGAATATTCTTTGTATATTTGTACCTACCATAGTCTGATACTTCACTGAAGTATCATACACAAGTTATAGGCTAACACTGAAGTTTCTATTTAGATTTTTTTCTAAATATATGCATTTTATCAGGATCAGAAAGGTCATTCATTTGATAAAGGCAGAATAATAATAGCTTAAAAGATTGGGCTTCTTTTTTTTCCCCAGACTCCCTTGTTTTTTTTAGATTTGTTGTTGTTCAGTGTCTAAGTCATGTCCAACTATTTGTTACCCATTAAACTGTAGCACACCTGGCTTCCCTGTGCTTCACTATCTCCCTGAGTTTGCTCAACCAACCATCTCATCCTTTGTCACTATCCATGGAGTCTGTGATGCCATCCAATCATCTCATCCTCTGACATCCCATTCTCCTATTGCCCTCAATCTTTCCCAGCATCAGGATCCTTTCCAATGAGTCAGCTCTTCGCGTCAGGTAGCCAAAGTATTGGAGAATAAGTACTAGTCCTTCCAATAAATATTCAGAGTTGATTTCCTCTAGGATTGACTGCTTTGCTTTCTTTGCTATCCAAAGGACTCTGAAGAGTTCTCTCCAGCACCACAGCTCAAAAATATCAATTTTTCAGCGCTCAGCCTTCTTTACGGTCCAACTCTCACATCCATACATGACTACTGGAAAAACCATAGTTTTGACTATATGGACTTTTGTTGGCAAAGTGATGTCTCTGCTTTTTTAATACACTGTCTAGGTTTGTCATAGCTTTTCTTCCAAGGAGCAAGCATCTGTTCATTTCATGACTGCAGTCACCATCTATATTGATTTTGGAGACCAAGAAAATGAAATCTAACAGTTTCCACATTTTCCCCATCTATTTGTGATGAAGTGCTATGATCTTTGTTTTTTTTTTTTTTTTTGAGTGTTGAGCTTTAAGCCAGCTTTTCACTCTTCTCTTTCACCCTCATCAAAGGCTTTTTAGTTCCTCTTGACTTTCTGACATTAAAGTGGCATCATCTTTGCAAAAGATGGTTCCTCTCCCTTTTCTAAATCCAGTTTATACGTGGGGAAATTATTGTTTCACATACTTTTCTAGATTACTTTAATAATTTAAATGTAAATATTCACTTATATAGATGGAGTTAATAAACATCCAAATGTACTGCATTCATCAGTATAATCTTAATTACAGTATTTATATGAGCTTTACTTACATTTGAATCATTTTCCAGGGTCTGTCATTGAATGCATCTCCAAAGGTACATAGTGTTTTACATACAAAAAATACCCTAGACCTCAGAAGTCACCACACTCTCCAGTTGCTACTTATCTTTAAACAAATACTTCACTTAGCAGTTTTATTCTTCAGTCTCCATAGAAGAAATAAGATTTCAGTATTTGTTTCTCACCTGGGGAAGTATTTTTAGAAATTTGAAAGTGACTTAGAAGTGCCTTGCACTGCTTTTAGTCTACAAGATCAGATGGTAGGAGTGAGTTACACCTAAGCAGACATCAAATATTTAATTTTGATAAAACTTTGGCCACGCAGCTGCTGGTAATGTGTGATTTCTTTAGAGAAATGTTGAGTCCCTAGTCTTTGTCGAAACATTCAGTGCAATGAATTTGCTCTCGAATTGTTTTTTATTTTTCTCGAAATATACATGATACCTTTTAACTGTTCATATAAGTAATACCCAGTTCATTGGGCTGTGTATATTTCATTAAATTTATTTTCCGTTGCATTATATCATAATTGGTAATGATTTATATAAGAAAATCATTGTACCATCTTAGTTTATAACACTGCCATTCTACACATTCTTGTGATACTAAAATTAGTTTTTTGGTTTAATTATCCTGCAAGCTTTTATTGAGCCAATACTCCGGAGTAAGAGGTTTTCAGTGAAAATAATATATTGACATAGTCTCTAACTGAAAATTAATAAACCCTTCAGAAAATCCTATATGTTTCAATCACAGTGGAAAGTGTTTTAAAGAATAATAATTGTGAAAGGACTTGACAAATAATACAGTTTATGTTGAAAGGCCCTTGAAAACTCAGCTCTGGAACTTTCTTTCACTGTTTATATGCTTAGCATTCCATGAGAGATGATCAAGAAATATTCACATTTCTATTTTTAAGAAACTGATTTCATTATAAAGCAATATGTTTTTGCATATATTCAAATCCTAATTGGGCTTCCCTTGTGGCTCAGCTGGTAAAGAATCCGCCTGCAATGTTAGAGACCTGAGTTCGATCCCTGGTTTGGGGAGATACCCTGAAAAAAGGAAAGGCTACCCACTCCAGTATTCTGGCCTGGAGAATTCCGTGGACTAAGTCCATGGGGTCGCAAAGAGTTGGACACAACTGGGTGACTTTCACTTTCAAACCCTAATTATACATAAATCTTTAAGTTTTAAATTGCCCCTTTAGTTTCACAAATAAAATCTATCCTCTCTCAAAGTGAATTGGGATAACTATATATTAGGAAATATTCAGCCAGTGTTCATATGACAAAAGATAATTTTTTGTGTTATTGTCTTTTATGGTTCTCCTTTCTGGAGGTTAATTACTCAGTAGATTTTCTTTTCCTCTAAGATGAAGAAGGTATCTCTGCATAAATGAAAGTGACATAATACACCTTCCCTTTTTTACAAAGCTAACTGAGCCCTCCCCTGTACATACACTACTTCTGCTGATATGAAGTAAGTCCCAAGGTATTGCTAATTTTGACATAATATATAAAGCAGAGACAAGAGAGAGTCAGGACATAACTATTAGGAGCTGATAAGATACAGGACAAGTCAGAGAAGTCTAAGATTGGGATGAACATGTAATTTATTATCCAGATCAGTCGCTTGAGAAACTGTAAAAGGATACTTTTAATAATTACACCAGTACAATAGCCATAAAACACACCATCACCCACTCCCCCTTGCTACTGACTATGAGAATTTAATGCAAAATACATTTAAAAGGCTTGGGAGTTGGTAGGCGTTTCAGTTTTCACAGTATTCTATAGATTTAAAGCTTGTTTTATCATGTTTTCTGTTAATCATTTCTTTAGCCTAATGTTGAATGTTTGCTATTGGTGTAAAAATAGCTTCCCAGTATTTTTCCACATTTGCTGAAATTGGATTCAGTTTTTGTTATGGCCCTTTAATGGGTGGGGGCTTGGGGGTGCAGAGTCCACAATAAGAAAATAAAGGAAGAGAGAAAGGAGAGAAAGAGAGAAATGAATAGAGACATGGGGACCAAGACTCTGATGGAATAAAGGCATTTATTCAACATAATGTGGGCATATATATATACTGTCTTACAAGATAGCCCTTTCAGCAAAGATAAAGATCAAAAATTTTACAACTTATCCAGGAAACATAAGGCTAGAATCCATCTCAAAGAGAGGGGATTGTCAAACTCACTTTGCATAACAGAAAGAGAAGAAGGCTGTAAATAGTTACTTTTACTTTAATAATGTATGCATTCCTTAGCCTCTCCACTCATCTCTGAATATTCAGGGATTAATAGGGGACATCAGAAAACAGCGCAGAGGAAGCCTCCTGACAAATGTTCCCTGACAAATGTTCCTTTACATTTCATGTTAGCAAAAATGTAATACCTGAAACTGCACACAAGCAAACATGCACACACATACCTTTTATACATATACATGTAATTCTAGGATTATATGCCAAATGAGAATGATGATAGTATCTATCTCAACTTTAGTCTGTTTCTTTTTTTTTTTTTTTCTAACTAACATAGTAGGTATCCCATGATGGAAATAATTTGCTTAATGACAGATGGGATTTAAAGCACAGAGTTGTTTACTTAACCCAGATAATGCTGCATCTTACAGTATTTCCAAGAAACAGATAATCAGGTTTGAAAGAGACTGACTTCCCACTTAAAGATATACAAAGGTGAAGATCAGTGATTTGATCAAAAATATATCTCACTTGCTAACATTTTTTTAAAAGTACATCCTAATGATGTTTAAGGTTTCTTTGTACAGTCTCAAGTATGTGTCTTCTCCATCTCCAGTCTTCTCATTCCCGCTATACTTTATCTCCTAAGTATATCATTTTGGATTATTCTGATAATCTTTAATCTCCTAAATGGTCTCCTTTTCTGGAATCTCACAGTTTTCAAAGTCACCCTAAATCTTTTTCCCATATTCATTTGGATAAAATACACAGGTAACCATGTACCTCATTCCCCATGTTAATAATTCAGAAGCTCTGGATTGTCTGCGGGACCATGAAGTGTCTAAATTGCCTAAGGTAACATGCTGAGGACCCTGTGGGTCTTTTCCCCTCTCTGACCCCTCTCATTCTCACATGACCTCTCTCATTCTCTCTTCCTCATGACATTCACTCTTAATTGAATTCCCTTTACTTTATTCTTAACTGGTCATATCTGATAATTTATAAAATTAAGTCAAGCTGTCTTCTCCTTAAGTTTTCTGACTCTTTTCATCCCATTAAATTTAATCACCAGCTCCGTTGTGATTCTCCTGAACTGTGTATGTGTTCCTATGATACTTTACTTAGAATAGTTTATTTCATACAGATATCTGAGGATCAATAGGTATATTCTTATTTTCAATTTCTAAATAGTAAAAAAAGATAACGAAAAAGTAAGCATTAAATAAACTGTGTGACAAGTGAATAAGTGAGTTATCATGGATGAGTACTAAGTCTTTCCTACTTCTGAAATTCTGTGAATTTAGATATTTAGAGTCTAAGGCCATCCTTGATACAGCAGAATACTACATTAACTACCTTGTTTGCTTCTTCAGATCTTATTCTCTCTCTTACTCCAATTCACTATGTCCCAGACTGTTTAGGCCAGTTAAAAAGGTGGAATCCTAAATTTATCTTTTCAGGGTCTTTTGTACTTACTCAGTATGTGTAGTAACTAGAAGACATCTATCCTTTATTCTAAATGTGGAGTTCACATTTCTTCATGTACCAGCTGACTGATGAAGCTAAAAAAAGGGGGATGTTGAGTAAATCCATCAAGAATAGAGAGATGCATTGCTCTTTCCTAGCAGATACTTTGAACTATCTCTCAAAATGTCAGGGCATGCTATAGAGGTTTACTCTATTACCTTGAATGTTACAGAATGTTATACATCATATTTTTTTAAAAAAGACTTTTCTGGAATGGAGGGACATCTGTTTCATCTCTCTACGAGACTTGCTTCTATTACCTCTAAATGCAAATCAACTTTAAAGTCGATACTACCAGATATTTGCAAAGAATATCTATAAATGTTAATAGAAAGATTGGATTATTTTATTTTTCTAATTAGATATGAAATAAAGTATACTGCATATGGCTCAGATCTTAGTTTTATATGTAGTCTCCTCTTTTCCCATCCATATTGCATAGTTTATTATCTTCTCCCATTTACCTACATCTTGCTGTCCCTTATTTTCTTGTGATTTTCTTTTTCTATTTGGCATAGTAATATCCCTTTTTGTTCTCTTCATTATAGTTTTCACTGGATTTTAATTGCCCTTCTTATTTATATTTGTAAGGGTATATTGCAAGGAATATAATTAAATTATTTTGTTTAATTTTAAGCAGCATTTTGTTTTTAAGCCATTTACACTTAATGTAATTACTAAAAAATTAAGTTTAAATTTGCCACTTTGATCTAAGGTTTGTACTGTTTCTACTATATTATTTTCACTTCCTTAAGTTATTTTGATTATTTTTTCTCTATTAGCCTTCTCATTATCCATTCCTTTAGAATTTTTAGTTAGGATTATAGAAATTAAAACATGCATCAACAACCAAAGTCTATCAAATTTAATACTTTTATGAATTTAAGAATATTTCACATTTATTTAGTATGTCTTATAATTTAAGTTAATATTGCTATGTATCAATATTTTCAGCAATACATGTTGTTATTGGTTAGTGTGTGAATTCAATATTCATTTAGATTTCTTCAAATATTTACTCTTTCTTTTGATCATCGTTTCTCATATAACGCCATGTTTCCATCTAGAATTGTTTTCCTTCTGCCTAAAAATGCTTGTTAGCTTTGTTATTGTTCAGTCACCCAGTCATGTCCAACTCTTTGCAACCCCATGGACTCTAGCATGCCAGGCCTCCATCTCCCTCACCATCTCCCGAATTTTGCCCAAGAAGATGTCCATTGTATTGATGATGCCATCAGCAATCTTATCTTTTGATGCCCTCTTCTCCTTCTGCCCTCAATCTTTCCCAGCATCAGGGACTTTTCCAATGAGTCAACTGTTGGCATCAGATGACCAAAATACTGGAGCTTCAGCTTTAGTATCAGTCCTTCCAATGAGTATTCAGGGTTTATTTCCTTTAGGATTGACTTTTGATCTTGTTGCTGTCCAAGGGACTCTCAGGAGCCTTTTCCAGCACCACAGTTCAAAGGCATCAATTCTTTGGTGCTCTGCCTTCTTTAGGGTCCAGTTCTCACAACCGTACCTGACCACTGGGAAGACCATAGATTGACTATATGGACCTTCATTGGCAGAGTGATCTTTGCTTGCCCACACAATGCCTAGGTCTGTCACTGCTTTCCTGCCAAGAAGCAATCATCTTCAGATTTCATGGCTGCAGTCACTATCTGCAGTGATTTTAGAGCCTGAGAAGAGGACATCTGCCACTGCTTCCACCTTTACCCCTTCTATTTGCCATGAAGTGACAAGGCCCCATTCCATGATATTAGTTATATATATAACTATAACTATAACTATAACTATATATATAT
Source organism: Antilocapra americana (assembly GCA_007570785.1). Classification (NCBI taxonomy): domain Eukaryota; kingdom Metazoa; phylum Chordata; class Mammalia; order Artiodactyla; family Antilocapridae; genus Antilocapra; species Antilocapra americana. Next base: position 9,043,141 of record ML660787.1, on the reverse strand, counting down.
ATACATACACACATATTTAGTTTTAAGCCAGCTTTTTCATTCTACTTCTTCACCCTCATCAAGAGGTTCTTTAGTTATTCACATTCTGCCATTAGAGTGGCTTATAGATAAGAAATTCTCTCAATTTTGTTTATCTAAATATATTTTTGTTTGGCACCCATTTTTAAGGACTATTTTCAATTGTATATTTGGAAGCTGATAGTGATATTTCTACCATTGTTTGGGGGGTTGGCCTATGTTAAGTTTCCTTTAATATCTGGGTTTTAGCACCCTTAAGTTTCAACTGACAGCCTGGAATCTTTACCAGCAGTTCTGTTCCTTGGTGGACCCTGAAATCAAAAGACTTTCCTGAATCTACAAGGTCATCAAGAGCTCTGCTTACGGTCTTAATTTTTAAACTTCCACTTTCTTTGCAAACTCAGTTTGTCAGTGTCTCAAGAGTAAAAGCTACACCAAATGTTAGATTTCCTTCTTTGGGCGTCTCTGATTTCTAAGATCTTTGTCCTCCAACTCCTTGACTGCTTTGGAGCCTTCTAGTATCTTCAAACAGTTGTTGTTGTTTTTTTTTCATATTTTAAGTTTTTCAAACTTTTTCTGGTTGAGTCTTAGAGAAGAGTTGTTCTGAAACAAGCTGTCCCACTGTTGTCAGTGACATCAGATGATGGCACAAATATTCTTGAACATCTTACAGTGTCTATTTTTTATATGTCATACTCCAAGATTTTTCCTCTTTTTTCTTCAACAGATGGCTATAACTCAGTTAATCTCTTGGCATGTTAGATGTAATACTTCCAAGAATTTTACTGAATTTGTCACCCAACCTTCATGTAAAATTTTTATTAAAAATCACTCACTTTTCTTTTTTTTTTTATTAGTTTTGCCAAACAATGGCATGATATCACCATGGGTTTACATATGCTCCCCCTCCAGAACCCGCCTCCCTCCTCCCTCCCCCCAGGAAATCTCGTTGCACCAGTCCCAAGCATCAATCCTGGGCCGGCTATTGCTTAGACATATGATAATTAACATGTTTCAATGCCATTCTCCCATATCATCCCACCATTTCCCTCATCCACAGAGGCCCTGAGTCTATTCTATACATCTGCGTTCCTTTTGCTGTCTCGCATGCTGGGTTCTCGTTACCGTCTTTCTAAATTCCATATATATGTGTTAATATACTGTATTGTTGTTTTTGCTTCTGGCTTACTTCACTCTGGATAATGGGCTCCAGTTTCGTCCATCTGAGTAGAACTGATTCAAATGAATTTTTCCTTAATGCTGAGTAATATTCCATTGTGTATATGTACCACAGCTTTCTTATCCATTCATCAGTTGATGGGCATCTAGGTTGGTTCCATGTCCTGGCTATTGTAAACAATGCAGCGATGAACATTGGGGTACACGTGTCTCTTTCAATTCTGGTTTCCTCGGTATATATGCCCAACAGTGGGATTGCTGGGTCATATGGCAGGACTATTTGCAGTTTTTTAAGTAACCTCCACACTGTTTTCCATAGAGGCTGTACTAGTTTGCAATCCCACCAACAGTGTAAGAGAGTTCCCTTTTCTCCACATCCTCTCCAGCATTTATTACTTGTGGATTTTTGGATTGCAGCCATTCTGAGTGGTGTAAAGTGATATCTCATTGTGGTTTTGATTTGCATTTCTCTGATAATGAGTGATGTTGAGCATCTTTTCATGTGTTTGTTAGCCATTTTTATGTCTTCTTTGGAGAAACGTCTGTTTCAGTTCTTTGGCCCACTTTTTGATTGGGTCGTTTATTTTCCTAGAATGGAGCTGCAGGAGTTGCTTGTATATTTTTGAGATTAATTGTTTGTCCGTTGCTTCATTGGCTATTATTTTCTCCCATTCTGAAGGCTGTCTTTTCACCTTGCTTATAGTTTCCTTTGCAGTGCAGAAGCTTTTAATTTTAATTAGGTCCCATTTGTTTATTCGTGCTTTTATTTCCAATATTCTGGGAGGTGGGTCATGTAGGATCCTGCTTTGGTTGATGTCAGAGAGTGTTTTCCCAATGTTATCCTCTAGGAGTTTTATAGTTTCTGGTCTTATGCTTAGATCTTTGATCCATTTTGAATTTATCTTTGTGAATGGTGTTAGAAAGTGTTTTAGTTTCATTCTTTTACAAGTGGCTATCCAGTTTTCCCAGCACCACTTGTTAAAGAATTGTCTTTTCTCCATTGTATATTCTTGCCTCCTTTGTCAAAGATAAGGTGTCCATAGATGCGTGGATTTATCTCTGGGCTATCTATATTTCTGTCTTTGTGCCAGTACCATACTGTCTTAATGACTGTGGATTTGTAGTATAGCCTAAAGTCAGGTAGGTTGATTCCTCTGGTTCCATTCTTCTTTCTCAAGATTGCTTTGGCTATATGAGGTTTTTTGTATTTCCATACAAATTGTGAAATATATTGATCTATATTTCTGTCTTTGTGCCAGTACCATACTGTCTTAATGACTGTGGATTTGTAGTATAGCTTAAAGTCAGGTAGGTTGATTCCTCTGGTTCCATTCTTCTTTCTCAAGATTGCTTTGGCTATATGAGGTTTTTTGTATTTCCATACAAATTGTGAAATTATTTGTTCTAATTCTCTGAAAAAGACCTCTGGTAGCTTGATAGGAATTGCATTGAATCTATAGATTGCTTTGGGTAGTATACTCATTTTCACTATATTGATTCTTCCAATCCACGAACACGGCACATTTCAATCACTCACTTTTAAATAATAACATTCATCTTTTACTTTTCAAAAGCATTAAAAATGGAGTTTTGCTCACTCAGGCAATTCATTACTTTGTGCATGCCTATCTTTCTTTGTACTTAAATACACTTTACAGATACAACTTTTTAAAATGATGTTTGAAATAGTTATTGTCATATTAATGTTATTAATATTCTTTAATTTGTCATAAACTCTTCTACTTGCATTCCTCTGGGCCATTGATTCATACCCAAACACAAATGATGCCCCCAAATTTATAAAACATGATAAAATTATGATATAGTAAGATGTCTCATTGCTAATTAAATTTAATATTATTTTTCTGAGTCTTAAAAGAGGAAACTAAAAATTCATACATAGGTTTCAGGCCAACTATTCTTGATAGTTAGATATGTGCAAAGCATAGGAATTAAAAAATGTATAGTGAATGCTCATTTTTTTTTTTTGGCCTGTTTGTTGGTTTTTTTTTTTAATTTTCTTTACTTTATTGTGTTGGTTTTTCCATACATTGACATGAATCATTTTTACAAAACCTGTTATTTTTCTATTTCTTACGTTAAGACCTCTTTGAGAAGATACTCAGGAAAGAATTACTGAGCCTACCACTCACAGTGTTACATGAAATAATGAGACAATTATCACTATACTTGCCCTCTTGGAAATTTTAATCAAGGATGTATGGGGGATACCATTTGCTTCATGTTTTGATTTCTTGAGAGATGAAATCAAAATTAAATACAATTTAGTAGGATCATGTCCTTACTTAACATCGAGTTAAACATTCTTTAATCAAAGGACTTTCCAAAATCAAATAAAACTTAGAGATCAAATAGATGATCTTTTCTTTATAATAGCTACCTAGGAGGTAAGACTATATATTGCCATAGAAGATATAAAGATGTTAGCACAATTCTATTAACTATCTACTTCAGCAATGAGAACCTCATCTTGAATATTGCAGGTCTCTTTCATTTTTCACTACAACATGCTCTATAAAACAAAATGAAAACTGTAAATTATCACATCAGCTCTACAAATGATTCCCATATACTAACATATAATGGCAAGATATATGCACAAGATATTATTTCAGCCTTGCAATAGAAGTCTTCCTTAAAACAACCTGAATGCCTGTCAGCATTGCTCATGAAAATAAAAGCTACATATATTATTACAGCAACTATAAAACAGTATAGCCTTCAACTATTGAAAACAATGAAGCACAACTGAGAGTGCCATTTGAAGGGGAAGTGCAAGTTAAACTTGAGTGAACACAAAGCCAATTAAATAATAGTGTGTGAGAAACATTCTCATTTGTGGAAAAAAGATATATGAAGAAGCACACTTCATACACAAAGATATATACTACACAGGTATATTCTTGAACAGTGTATGGAATTTTGTATGATATTTTGGCGATACTGGTAATATCTGTCAAGTGACCTTTAGTCCTGAGTAGGGGGGAGAATTATTTTTCATTGTATGTACTTTTTACTATTTATATAATTTCTGTACACTTTGAAATAAAGAGATTTGGGGAATGGGTATAGGGAAAGATGACATATCCTGTTTAAAATAACACAAAATTTTTGCTAAAATATATATGGAAATTCTTAATTATAATACGTAGAGAAATACCAGGAAAAAGAGGTGAACATTGCTTTGGTTATTCTAGACTGTTTCATTGCACAGTTTACTTTGTATGTTCAACACTAGAAAAGATGCAAAGAAGTACTCTATTTTAAGTTTGCTCAGCCATTGAGTTTACTGCTATACTTTTATTGGTATTTAAATCAAAATTTAATAGCCATGCCCATGAAGAGGTGTTTTGAAATGGTAGTTTAGTTTTATGACTTTTTTATTTATGTAAGTAACAGTGACCATTCTCTCTACCCTTTCTGGTAGAAAGCCATATAAAAGGTCAGAAATAAGCTTGTGATCTAAATTGAGCTAGTTTGTCTTTCATTTAAGTTGAAGTAAAACTACAACTTCTCCCTACTATTCTCATGATTGACAACATTTCTACATTTTTAGGCTTGTTAAGAGACAGGCAACATTTCCACATATTTATGCTTGTTAAGAGACAGATTATAGATGAGAACGTTGGAGATGTGAGAGCTGAAATGACTGTAAAGCTCAGTTCTATGACTTTGGGGTTTCTGTGGTGGCTCTGCGGGGATAAAGAATCTGCCTGTCAATGCAGGAAACACTGGTTCAACCCCTGGGTCCAGAAGATCCCCTGAAGAAGGAACTGGCAATACACTCCAGTATTCTTGCCTTGAGAATCCCGTGGACAGAGGAGCCTGGCAGGCTACAGTTCAAGGGGTCACAAAGAGTCAGACATGACTGAGCGACTGAGCACACACTTCTATATATACACATGCATTTGTTTGGGGCTTCCCAGGTGGCTTAGTGGTAAAGAATCTGCCTGTTGATGCAGAGATGCAGATTGGATCCCTGGGTAAGGAAGACCCCCTGGAGGAGGAAATGGCTACACACTCCAGTATTCTTGCCTGGGAAATTCCATGGACAGAGAAGCCTGGTGGCTACAGTCTACGGGGTCACAAACAGTTGGACGGGACTGAGCACAGCACACACATTTGATTATAATTTTTCATTTCTCATTGGCAACATGTTTCAACATTTCTATATTAATTTCCTTTTTTCTCCCCTTTTCTCTTTCCTGTCTTCTTATTCTTTTATACAGGTAACATGTTTGAAAAGATCTATTAATGTTTCCGTTATATAATATTCCTCATCTTGAGAAGTAGTGGGATTTTTCCCAACCAGCTATTTGAGGAAGGTGCTATAGTAGCAGAATTTCACCTAATGATCTATTTATTGTTTCTGTTTTTTTTTTTTTAATTTTTTGTCTCCCAGTAAACTGAAAAGGTCACCCAGAGTTTGCTTTCTGCAAAAATGATTTGTCTGTGTTCTTTCTAGTTCAGTTCAGCTCCATCTTAACTGCTCTGAATGGAGTCTCTTGGAGTCTTTGTTACAGCCCTGGCCTTGGGTCCCATAGTCAAAAACAAGACATTGTTGGTTTGTCCCATGGTACTGACTGTTCCTTTTGGAATCCTGACTTTCCCAAATAATCATCAGCTTCTTTTTGTCTTCACTAAATTTGCCAGTCCTTCGTTGTTTATTAGATTGAGTTCTCTGGAAATACCAGTTTTGTTGAGGGTGCTATTTTTCGGTCATTAATTCTCTTTATTGATTTTGTGTAAAATCCAAGAGGAAGTCAGGAAAATCATGTCATTTCTTCTACAATGCTATTTAAAAATTGGAACAATGAGACTAAATTTGAACTCAAACATGTCTAGATGCCCTACATTAAACCCTTGTTTTTCCTTTAGAAAATGGATTTGCAGGTGATATAAACAAGTAATATCCATTTGCAGTAATTGCTCTTATAATTTTGCTGATCATTTGAATTGTATAAATTTTGAGCTCCTATCATATTATGATTAATGGATATATGATCAGTAAAAGATGCAATGATTAAAAATGCTCAGTGATTAAAAATGCTCAGAAAGCTCTGTCTTATCTAAAGAAACATTTTTGTCTAATCTTCCTAGATCACAGTTAATTGATTAATGACAGGCTCTTTACATATAGGGCATGATTTCTGCAGATTTTCAAGTTCATTGTTACTATTTGAGTGTCAGCATCATCTTATGAATGACAATTTATGTACCCACTCCTTTAGGGAACTCCCCTTCACTAATAGTCTTCTCCCATGAAGAACATTTTTCTTTCAATTTGCTTAATTATTGCAGTATTTTAAAGAAAGTTATCTCTTGTATCCCGTAATTTAATCTGCCTTTTCTATGTTCTCTTATAAAAACATCCATATCATTCAATTACCCCGATCCTCTTCAAAACAGGCTGATCTAACCATAGCCCACTGTTCATGGGAGAGGCCATGTGGTACATGAGACATCTATGGATCTTTCTGTAGGAAATGGACTAGTACTCCACCCAAGGTCATGGCTCTGTTTTGGCATAATCATCACAGTAAAAATAAAAGAGAAGAAATTTAAAAGTGAGCATGGCCCCAAAGAGGGCAAGGCCACCACAGAGCTAAGATGCTGCTGACTAGAAGCAGAACTATTATGAAGATAATAACTCACACAAGAAATCAGAAGCTTGGGTAAATGCATAAACAGTTTGAAACCCTGTCACTCTTCCTATCTGAAGAGGTGATATAGTACAAAATCTCTTTGTTTGGTGCCTGTAAGTTTCATGATTGGTTAGCCCTTTCATGACATGATATAAAACCAATAATTAGGTATTTCCTGTCTACACCTGCCCCTCTATATTTCCCTCTCCACTTGTCATTTAATTAATTAGGTAGTTATGCTATTAATTTAATATTCATTGGGCACCCATGTTGTACTAGGCATATCAGAGTGAAAAAGCTACAAGTCCCTCCTTAGTTCATGGCTTGTTGGGAAGAACTACCTATAAATAAGTAATTGTAGGTTCAATTTTTAAATATTCTAAAATATGCATATATGTTTGTCTCATTATAAAATAGCTAGAACATTTTAACTGCCATGAAAGCTGGCATTTAGTTAGAAATTTGAAGACTAACTTGAAGTAGATGATAGAAGGTGGTATGACAGGTCAGTCTGTTGTTGCCTAGAAGATGTGATGCTTTTCCTTCTACAAGATTTGAATCACAGCCTACCTATTACTGAAAGGTGCCACAAGCATCTTTCTATTAACATGGGATTTACCTTATTAGCTTATGAATAAAAATATGTAAAGAGTTACAAACATATCATTGTTTTATGAGCCTGAGAATAAAAATATTTTTCTATTTTCATCCCATTTTTTCTGATATGAGAAGATTCATAGTAGAAAAGGGGTAACTGGATATATTGTTGAACAGAATGAAAACCCCAAATGGACACTGAGGGCATATTTACATAAAGATTGATAGCTTTAGCCAACTAGAGATTATCATACTAGGTGAAGTAAGTCAGAAGGAGAAACACAAATATCATATAATATGACTTATATGTGGAATGTAAACTATGACACAAATGAACCTATCTATGAAACACAACCTCTGATAAAGAGAACAGACTGGTCATTGCCAAGGGAGAGGATGTTGGGGAAGGATGGAGTGGGAGGTTTGGGTTAGTAGATATAAGCTTTTATATATAAAGTGGATAAAAAACAAGGACCTACTGTATAGTATGGGGAACTTTATTCAATATCCTATGATAAGTCAAATGGAAAGCAATATTAAAAATAATGTATATGTGTATAATTGTATCACTTTGTTGTACAGAAAAAGTTAACACAACATTGTAAATCAGCTATACTTTAATTAAAAAGATTGATAGCTTTGAAACAGAGCACTTTTTAAAGCAAAATAGTTGGTACCTTAATTTTAATTAAGTGGAAAAAATAAAAATAATAAAAGTGAAATATAAATGATGAATAACCTTGAGATGTGCTACTTAGTTTAATTTATTAGAAATAAAATTTGTAAAAATCATATATAAGTTCACTTATGTAATTATAAATATTTTTTTAAAACTTGGACATGCCTGACATGGTGAAACTTGTATCTTCTGTATGTGAAAGTTAATACTGTCACAATACAAAAATGTTTGACAGAAAACACCAAAATTCTATAAAGCAATTACCCTTCAATTAAAAATAAATACATTTAAAAAGTCATTCGATGTTATTTACAAAAGGGAAAGACTGAAAACGACCTACATAGTCAACGGTTTTAAAGTGGGTGCCTCAGGTACTGTGATATTTTTAATATGATAACAGACCTCTTCTAAGATGTAAGACTGAGATGACTATGGCAAATACAGGAAAACTTAAGTGAGAAAAGACTAGAAAAGTATATATCAGTGACTATGTAAGTATTAAAATATAATTGTTTTTCCTAAAGAAATGTGATGAAACATTCAGAGTGGATTTTGGTGGATATTGGCTCTTTAGATGATGCCGTTAAATACTTAATATTTTAGAAAAACTTCTTTCTTTTGTATTAGAGTATAGACAGGTAACAGTGTTGTGATGATTTCAATGGACGGAAAAGGGACCCAGCCATCTGTATCTATGTATCCATTCTCCCTCAATAAAATCAAGAGATCGATATACTGACAGCTTATGTACTGGGCTTGGCACTAGCCCATTTATGGGAAAGGAGGATTTCAATGAAGTAGCATTGGAGACTTGAGTGAGACTGGAGTGGAATTCTCTGTGCAGTGAAAATGACAAGAGGTTACAGGAAGAAAGACATGGAATGCAGCTGGCAGAGACAATAAGGGGATTTGGGGCTGAATTTTGCCTGGTAGCCTCAGGCTTTCTACTCTCCTAAGAAAACAAGTCATTCCTTTGCCTGAAGGTAAAAAGGTCAATTTTGAAATTAAATTAGTCAAGTGCTTGATTTCAATATAGGATGCTGTTTCTGTGACTTTGCCAAGCCAATTATTTTGTCAAGTTCTCACTGAAGCCCTGGGGAATGTGAAGCCTATCCCTGATTTGAACTTTTTCCCGTAAAGAGTTCTTTTCCTTTCTGATTTATACTAATGTATTTTCCTCACTGCTGGCATCAACTTGTTTGCAGTGTCACTGTTTTCTTCTTTGTTTTTTACTAGTAAGACATTTTAAAGGTCATTATATCTTTGAAAGATGAATTAAAAATCAGCTAGAAACTTAACCTGTGATGCGATATCTAGACAATAAAGACCTGCTTCTAGGATATTGATGACGATGTTCACACCTCTTAATTTTCATCCTAACATGAAGATTAAAGAGTTTACATTCATAGAAACTTAATTGAAAAGACAGCCATGTCTATTAAATTCCTAAAGCCTACGAGCAATGCCCATAATTTGCAATTTTTATGAAGTTTATCAGAGTTAATCATCCTTTCATCATTAAAACACATCTGGCCCATAGGTATCAATCATAGATTTATTAAAACTTTATTAAAACCACAGCTTTTTCATTTTTAGTTGTGATCTTCCTTATTTTTTCAAATGAAATTAATGTTTTTTTGAGACATACATCCTTGAAAAAATACTGTTTTTGTCACACGGTGAAATTCATCCTTTGGATGAAATCACTGGTTCCTATATCATAAAAATAGACAATGAAAGCAAGCCTCTAACTAACTTTGTTTGCTCTCAAAAAGCAAGTCAAATTCTTATGCTGCCAAAGCTACAAAATACCCTTGCTTCAGAGCATGTCCTGAGTTCATTACTCTTCTATACTGAAGGCCAGTTCCTTGCCTGGGTGTAATGAATACCTTCCCATTTACATTTTTGTCAACAGCTTGAGGGAAAAGGCTGCTAACATCACAACAATCACAGTGAGAAAGATGATTTTAATATCTTTGCAACTTCTCCCTGAATCATTCTAGAGATGCCTCTTACCACATTTGTTTCTGTAACATTTCCTGGGTTGGGTCATGTGTGCATTTTCTTAGGGGAATGGGAGTCTGGAAGAGAAAACCGAAATAGCTCCCAGCCAGGGAGCTGTACGCTTGTGCTTGAGAAGCAGAAAGAATGCTAGATTTGGGTTTTGTTTCTGACCTCAGTTTCACAGCGTCTCTGTATTTACATAGCTAGGATAAGCAAGGAGAGAGGCTGGCTGTCAAAGAGCTGGCAAAGAAATAAAATACAACTTTAATTAGAGTCAGGACCCAGAGGCAAAGGTGTGTCCTCCCTTTACTTCCTTTTTTGCTTCTTGTGACTTGTGAGCCACTGGATGAATCACCAGTAGTTTTGACTTTCATCAAAAAGAGTCTACAAATGGCCATTATTAATTCATTATGGTGTGACTTAAGGCATTTACAAAAAAAGCTTCTGACAAAAAGCATAGGGTCTGATCACATCCTTGCCAAAACAGGTATTTAATTAATAAATTGGAAGATAGTTCAGTAGCAGAGCTTTCTTTCTTTCTTCTTTTTTTAATAGAGTGTGTCTCTCTAGGCAGAAATATGCCAGTATTGGAGCTGTATCCAGGTTTGGCAGATTGTCACTCATAAACCAGTAATTCAAGAGGCAAGTGTCAGTAGAAAAAAAGGTGCTTTTGTTATGTCCAGATCCAGATCTCCACAAACCACCAGGAGGCCATTCACCTGATGCAAGCGCAAGAGGGAATTTATTGCAGACCCAGGTCGAGACCGCAGTCACACACGCGGATGCAGCGGGGTGAGGGGGGCGGCCCAAGCCGAATGGTACAAGGCTTTTAAGGGGGAAAGACAAAGGGAAGAAGACTGCGAATGGGTGACTGGTTGGGAGGTGAGGGGAAGTCAGGGGCTTTCCGCACGCGTTACGCCCTGATAGGTATATTTAGCCGCAAACAGCCCCTTGATTGGTGTATTTTTGGCACTTCCTGGGCACCATGATTGGTACATGGGGTGAGGGCGGGACTATTCTGTGGTACAAGATGGCGGCTCCTTTTTTAAGACGGAGTCACTTAGGCTCTACGCTTTAGTCAGAAACGTTGGCAATCTGCAGAGAGGGTGAACTTGTGTCCAGAGTCCAGCTCAAAAGATTCTTCTCAGCCGTGACGGTATTTTTAATTTTTTTTTTTTAATTGGAGGATCATTGCTTTACAATGTCGTGTTGGTTTCTGGTGTACAACGGTGTGAATCAACTATGTTGTTGTGGTTTAGTTGCTAAGTTGTTTCCAACTCTTCACCTCCCCATGGACGGCAGCCCACCAGACAAGATGACAAGATTACTGGAGTGAATTGCCGTTTCCTTCTCTGGCACATCTTCCCCACTCCCCGAGAGTTTGCTCAAAGTCATGTCCATTGAATTGGTGAGGTTTTCCAACCCTCTCATCCTCTGTTGACCCTTTCTCTCCCTGCCCTCCATCTTTCTCAGCATCAGCATCATTTCCAATGCATTGGCTCTTCACATCACATACCCAAAGTATTCTAACTTCAGCATCAATCCTTCCAATGAATATTCAAAGTTGATTTCCTTTAAGATTGACTGGTTTGATCTCCTGGCTGTCCAAGCGACTCTCAAGAGTCTTCTCCAGCACAACTCAAAGGCCTCAATTCTTTGGCGCTCAGTCTTCTTTATTGTCTAACTCTCACATCTGTACTTGACTACTGGCAAAACTGTATCTTTGACTATACAGACCTTTGTAGGCAAAGTGATGTCTCTGCTTTCTAATATGCTATCTAGGTTTGTCATAGCTTTTCTTCCAAGGAGCAAGTGCCTTTTAATTAAATGGCTGCAGTCACCATCTGCAGTGATTTTGAAGGGGAAGAAATAAAATCTGTCACTGTTTCCACTTTTTCCCCAATTAATTGCCATGAAATGATGTGACTGGATGTCATAGTCTTAGTTTTTTGAATGTTGAGTTTTAAGCCAGCATTTTCACACTTATCTTTCACCTTCATCAAAAGGCTCTTTAGTTCCTGTTCACTTTCTGCCATTAGAATGTTATTATTTGCATAACTGAGGTTGTTGATATTTCTCCCTGGAAATATAACCAGAAATGCCTGGTTATGCTTTCTTAGAGATTGCACCACAATCTGAATACTATCTAGTTTTACATTAAAATCTACATTACAGTGGTTTCAACTCAGGCACCATAACCATGTTTTTCACCCAAATAAATGGTCATTGCCTGACTTTCAGTAGGTGAGAGAAATGATTACTCATGATGAGAATATTTAGGATTTATTTCCTTAACAACTTTCATATATAACCTATAACTATGTTAATTAATCATTTTGTACATTACATAAAATATCATCTTTTGAGGATATGTTATACATACATGTATTCCATTTCTTCACAATCCTATGCCTTAGGATTTAGAAGTGCCAGCATTACAATATCCCTTTTGAAGACCATCTCTGGATTCTTTTTTTACAAATATGTCCTTGTTCTGTCTATAAATCTGTGAGCCACTGCTTCCCAATGTGAGTTCATGCATTCTTAGGCTACTCGGAGGCTACTAATGGAGTGGGGTGGGGAGGTGGTACACAGCAGTATCTGCTCTCACAAGGAACCTGTAAGACAGAGTATATATGCATTGAGTACACTTAGCAATAGAAAACCTATTATGACTGACTCAAGAGCTGAAATACATGAGCAGAAATTACTTCCACTGGCTGTGCTAGCGAAGGTCACATGGAACTAATGGCACATGGGACTGCCAGGTGAACACATGCATTTTACATTTAAATACATGGAGAAATAAGTTATTATTAAATCAGTACTAAAGAGTGCTATAATCTTTAATGATATGGAACCTAATGAAGAGAAATATGAAAAGAGAGGTACTGGTGAATCAGTTACAAATTTTTACTGTGAATCTTTCTCTTTTCTAACATTTGATCCCAGGGAACTTATCTACGTGTCACAATATGATTAAATGAAAAAAAAATGAGTTAATGCATGGATCAGGATCTATTCTGTACTTGATCTGAAGGTCAATTCTTAATATAATAGAACATACCTCAGTTTCAACTATCGTGTGTGTGTGTGTGTGTGTGTGTCTGTGTCTGTGTGTGTGTGTAAGGCTTCCCTGGTGGCTCAGATGGTAAAGAATCTGCCCACAATGCAGGAGATCCAGGTTCAATTCCTGGGTCAAGAAGATACACTGGAATGGCAACAAGTATTCTTGCCTGGAGAATTCCATGGACAAAGGAGTCTGGCAGGCTACAGTCCATGGGGTCACAAAGAGTATAACAAGATTGAATGACTAACACCATGTGTATATGTGTGTGTGTGAAACCTCAAGGCAAAATCTATTATCTAATTCAGGATTTCATATGCAAAAACATCCACTAATTAAATAATATGCATTCTTTTTCTACCAGAGCACTACATTTTTAGGTTCAGTTTCTACCTCTTCCTTCTTTCTTATCATACACATGTGCCTACTCTCCACGTGTGTTCATAATTTACTGACACGCTTAGAAATGAATTTCTTAATCCTCAGGATTCATACAGTAGTCACTTCCTATACATTGGTTGGTTCACTTACTCACTAAACACAGAGGGTGAACTCAGTGCTGTGTAAGGCAGTGTGCATTTCCTTTTATAATTTTTTTTTAATTTATTTGACTGTTTCAGTTGTGGCATGTGGGATATAGTTCCTTCACCAGGGATCAAACTCAGGCCCCCTGCATTTGGAGAATAGAGTCTTAGCCCACTTCCTTTGGACCACCAAGGAAGTCCCCAGAGTGTGTTTCTCAAGGAACTTACAGTCTAATGAATTAAGAGACTAAGAATTTTGATTGAACTAATTGTGTGATAAATTAACAACACAGTATCTGATAAATAATAAATGAATAACTAAAACTTAAAGGTTTAGTTATGTATAGAACTGAGCCTAATGTCAATTAGGCTATACATTGAGTTTTGAAAACACAAAGCTTTATTTTGAAGTATATGTAATACCTTTCAGCACCTTTTTGATTGTAATATTCAGGCATTGCTCATTATATGATAACCATTCATTTTTCACCCCAGTTAATTTGATATTTTTTGCAAAACGTTAATCCTAAATTATGGAGTGTTGTTACCATAAACAATAAATGACTTTGATTAAGTATTCTAAGTCATCATCTAATAGCTTTTTAAGAATACTTTTCTATGTCCTGTGTAAAGCATGACAAACTTTGCTTTTCTTAAAAACAGTATTAAATAGTGCCAGAGACAGAAGTGAACAAAGATCTCATGTAAAATAATATTTTCTATATTGTTTACTATCTCCCTCCCAGAAACCTTCTATACTAAGGGCAGAGTTCAGGAAAATAATGTTGAGAAATGTTTCCAAACATTAAAAGAACCAAAAATTTGGGGTTATTAAAGCCTGATGTTGATAATTTTTTCTTTTCTTTTCTGCTTGAATAAGGGAAAATAGTTTTCTCTGGTGAGGGCTACTGAATTCTTTAAGAATAATTCCAGTCTACATTAATATTCATTGGACATCAGATTAAATGTTCACATTGGTTGGATTATGGGCCAGGTAGGTTCTTTTCTCTTTTGCTCAAGGCAGTATTGCCTGGGAAATCCCATGGACAGAGGAGCCTATTGGGCTATAGTCCATGGAGTCACAAGAGTTGGACACAACTTAGCAACTAAACCACCACCAATACATTGTTAGCTATAGTTATAACATTGTATTTTAGTTACAAATATAACTGTACAGCATATAGTTCATATTAAGAGTTAGTACAAAACCACTCAATAAATTATAGATCTTAGACTTGAAGACATTCCTGACTACCCATTTCTTTCTAATATACAATGCTTATATCCTTAAAAAACTTCTTAGTAAAATGGCTCCCATTTCCTGTGATTCATAAATGATTCTACAATTGGGGAACTTCAGAATTGGAACTTGATAATTGGTTGTTCCCAGAATTTATTCATTTCGTAACTGAAAGTTTGTACCTTTAAGCCCCATTTCCCACTCCTAGTCCCCCAGCAAGCATAATTTTACTTTCTTTTGCTGTGAGTTTGACAGTTTTGGATTCCACAGTTGAAATAATAAAACATTTGTCTTCTTTGAAGTATTTCACTTCACATAATGCCTTCAAGATTCACCAGCGTTGTTGCAAATGGCAGAATATCCTTTTTCGTGATTGAATAATATTCTATTGTAAATCAGGTAAATGCATTCAAAATCAGTTTCTTGAAAGATGATCTGATTGGCATATTTGCTGTTGAGCTGACTTTTCAATTCTCCATTTATTAACCTGCATTTTTAAATAGAATGTGTGTGTGTGAGAGAGAGAGACAGAGAGAAAGGATGTATAATTTTGTATCCCATACAGTGTTTACCCTCCTTCCAGTAGGTTATATTCTTTATGGTACTAATAGAAACAGTCTATGGTGTAACATTTGCTAGTGTAGCTTTTTAAGGGACAGAAAGGGGATGAAATTAAGAGAAACAAAGTTGTTTCAATATATATGGCTATTTAATCCATCAGCTTGTTTTTTTCTCATATCTCTTTCAAGGAAGTATCATTAATATAACCATTTTATGAAGTTCAAATATGTTAAATATTTTATGCTTGCTTGCTTCTTCAGTCATGTGCAACTTTTTGTGACCCTATGAGCTGTAGCCTGCCACGTTCCTTTGTCCATGGGGTTTTCAAGGTAAGAATACTGGAGTATGTTGCCATTTCCTACTCTAGGGAATCTTCCCAACCGAGAGATCAAACCTGTGTTTCCTGTTTCTCCTACATTGCAGACAGAATCTTTACCTCTGTACCACTTGGGAAGCCACACAAATAAATGAATGATCTCAGATTTGAAGACATTTTTGGAATGTCTAAGTCCAGTTTCTCTCTAATATACAGCATTTCTACTCTTTATTTTTTTTTTTTCTCTGAAGGATCACTTTTATTACCTTTTTTTTTATTATTGTTTTTGCCATACATTGTCATGATATCACCATGGGTTTACATATGCTTCTCCTCCGGGTCGCCCCTCCCTCCTCCCCCCCCCCCCCGGGAAATCTCGCTGCACCAGTCCCGAGGATCAATCCTGGGCTGGCGATTGATTAGACACATGACAATTAACATGCTTCAATGCCCTTCTCCCATATCATCCCACCCTTACCCTCATCCACAAAGTCCACAAGTCTATTCTATACATCTGTGTTCCTTTTGTTGTCTCCCATGTTGGGTTCTCATTACTGTCTTTCTAAATTCCATATATATGTGTTAATATACTGTATTGTTGTTTTTGCTTCTGGCTTACTTCACTCTGGATAATGGGCTCCAGTTTCGTCCATCTGAGTAGAATTGCTTCAAATGAATTTTTTTTTTAATGCTGAGTAATATTCCATTGTGTATATGTACCACAGCTTTCTTATCCATTCATCAGTTGATGGCATCTAGGTTGTTTCCATGTCTTAGCTATTGTAAACAATGCAGCGATGAACATTGGGGTGCACGTGGCTCTTTCAATTCTGGTTTCCTCGGTGTATATGCCCAGCAGTGGGATTGCCGGGTCATATGGCAGGTCTATTTGCAGCTTTTTAAGGAACCTCCACACTGTTTTCCATAGTGGCTGTACTAGTTTGCATTCCCACCAACAGTGTAAGAGGGTTCCCTTTTCTCCACATCCTCTCCAGCATTTATTGCTTGTAGACTTTTGGATGGCAGCCATTCTGACTGGTGTAAA
>ML660787.1:8922493-9016245 GCA_007570785.1 Antilocapra americana | reverse complement strand
GGGGAGAGAGTGTTCTCCCCGTCCTATTCCTCCGCCATCTTAGTTTCACCTCCCCATTTCTACTCTTTAAAAACTTCCTGTGAAATGAGTCCCATGATCTATGATTCATATGTGATTCAGTTACAATTGAGGGACTTGATAACTGGAAATAAATGAAAAAAAATTTGTTTTCTAAACTATCACCTTTATCTTCTTCAAACCCTGCATTACTGTTTCATTGCTTCTCTTATTCAATAGTTGTTAAGTAATAATAGCTAGTGACTAATGAGTACCCCATAATGATCCAGACTGCTATTATTATTATTATTATTATTGTTACCTTCATAATATAGCTGAGAACACACAGACTTGGAGATGTTAAATAAAATATGCAGTGTCGTACACATTTTTTTCAGTTAAACTGAAGAAAATATGTATGTTTGTGTATGTATGTATGTGCACGTGTATATGATTTATCTTATTTTGTTTTACTTCAAGAGGTTCTAAGGTCTTGAGGCCTGTGAATAATTTCTACTTCATCTTTTCTTTTCCCAGTGTCCTTGTTTCAGCTATGGTACAGGGCGGTCACAGGAGCTTCTGCAGATCTCATGTATGTTGCTTTATGCATGTTGCTCATCAAGATCACTACCTAGGCCCTCATCCCCACTCTTACACAACTTTCTACTTCCTTTTCCTTCTTGGCTGCACTCCCCCAGGAAGCCAACCTTGATCAACCTCCCGGAATCTTCACATCATCTTCTTTAATGTTCCTATGTGTTTTCCTTTCTTATGAGTTTGTATTTGGTGATGTTTTACTTTGTTGATGATGTACCCATTCACTGAGCCTACTTTATTTTGAAAATCTCTGTGAAGAAAATGTTAAATTACTCACTTCAAACTTGAATCCATGTTCATAACTCAGGCAAACAGTGAAATTGTGAGAAGATGATACCTGGGAATTCCTTAATGTGATACAAATAAGAAAAAAGCTTATCAGTAATAAGTATCAATTGAGCTATTTGGCAAAGTATACCAGAGAGAAAGATAAACATTATTGTTTATACCTACTCAGAACTATGTACATTCCCTAAGCGATTAATTGTGTGTTCAGATACTTTTTCCTTTTGTAATACTATTGTATTTTTAGGGTGTCAGATCCATAGCTAAGTTGGAATTTAGTGAATTATTATGTCTATTAAGGACCAGTCATATTCTATTTGGTAAAATAACAGCTTTCCTCTATTGATTTATAATGTGCAATACAATTTCACTAACATGGTCACATTTGATCCTCATAGCATCCCTGGGAGGAAAGCAAGGAAGAAAATTCTATCAGATGTTCTTAAAAAGTCTTCTTAACCTGTCTTTATCAGCATAACCATCTTTCCTACACCTGTCTCTTTTTTTTCTTTTACTTTTCTTACTTTTGGCTATGCGCTGTTCACTGATGTGTGTGGTCTTTCTCCAGTTGCCCCGGGTTGGGGCTACCCTGTGTGTCTGGTGTGCAGGATTCTCACTGTGATGGCTTCTCTTGTTGGGGAGCACGGGGTCTAGGCATGCAGGCTTCAGGAGCTGTGGCACACGGGCTCAGTATTTGTGGCGTGCACCCTGTGGCCTGTGGAATTTTCCTGGAAAAGGGATTGAACCTATGTTCCTCACATTAACAGGTGCAACTCCTGGACCACCAGGAGAGTCCCCTACACCTGTCTTATACTCTATTTATTTCACATTTTGATAAGTTATAATCACAAACTTTGGATACATAGATGCAACCATCTGCTTCAATGGGCTTCCCTGGTGGCTCAGCTGGTAAAGAATCCACTTGCAATGTGGGAGACCTGGGTTTGATCACTGGGTTGGGAAGATCCCCTGGAAAAGGGAACAGCTACCCACTCCAGTATTCTGGCCTGGAGAATTCCTTGGACTGTGTAGTCCATGGAATTGCAAAGATTCTGTCTTGGTTGAGTGACTTTCAGTTTCACTTTCATCTGCTTCAATAGTGATATTACTTTAACTTTAGTTCACAAATACAAATGAAATGAACAGAATTTCAACGTTTCAGCTTGTTATGGAGAATCCATATTATACCTGATTCAGTCTCCATCATGCTACTTCAGTTCAGTTCAGTCGCTCAGTAGTGTCCGACTGTTTGTGACATCATGAACAGTAGCATGCCAGGCCTCTGTGTCCATCATGCTGCTTAATACAATACAAAGAAATCCTAAACATTTTTCATGCATCTCAAACCAAAACTTTGCATTACATTTAATAGCAACCCTATTTGCAACTTACCTTAGAAATAAAAACAAAAGAGCATTGTAATTCTGGCAGATGATCCAAGTTTTCTGTTTCATTAATGGAGATATTTGGGGCCAGATGAGGGACAGAACTACATTGAGCAGGAATTGCTGAGGAAACAAGTAGTAAGCTGGGAATTGCTTTTCTGCAGATCATATTTGAGTGGTTGAGATTTCACTGCCTTGAAGCAGGTTATATTACAGTCCATTTGTTTGTCGGAGTAGGATTTTATTAGCAACCAGTTCCTGGCCTTGCATGAGAATGAATCTTCTCACAGCCTGGCCATAAAAGACTAATGGAGTTCAAAATCAACACCGCATGTGAAAGCTTTAGCCCAGGATCAGTGAGGTGAGGAGGTTGGAGTTAATGTTCCATTCTGTTCTGCTCAGATGAAGCTGATAACAAATACTACACGTGTGGATGCGTTTTCATCTCCATCTGTTAGTGTTGAGGGTTAGCTCTCTATCTGTCCTAGCTTACCCACATGTTTCTGCTGATAGTAAATCAAAGTTGTAGCACAGACATGAAAAGAAAAGTGTGATTTTAGCCACTTTGGAAGAGGAGAAAAATGCTGGGGTTAGACATTTCTTATAAAATAAATAAAGTGCAGAAAACCTTGTGAAGGCATTTTAATTTGCAGTTAACCTCTTAGGACCAGCTTGCCAAAAAAAAAAAAAAAATTAAGCTAAATTTGATCAAATTAACCAGGGCATTCCATATCCATTTACTAATGTTTTAATGCTATGTTGCTTAATAAGAGAAGGAAAAAAATGCTAAAATTGTTTAAAAAATTATTCCAGGTTAGAAGCAACAGCCAACTTATTTTATAAGACAGTCTAAATGAGGCTATCTGATGCAGGGGGGGGGGAAAAGTTCTCCTTAACTCTCACAGAATGTTTAAGAATATTTTAACAATTGCCTGTCCAAATTACTCAGTTTATGTAGGATCCTGGAATCCAGTGGTAAAGAGCTTGAATCCCATGCAGGTATAACCCAACACGCCTGGTGCGCCGAGGTGAATGTTTTCTCTCAGGAGTGGAGTGCTGGTACTGGACGGTTGTGTCTGGAGAGGGACAAAGAAGAAGGAAAGCGCTGCGGTGCACAGTGGTCTTGGCAGGGCCGGTAGACTTAGCAGCAGCTCTGGGAGTTGGGAGTAAGCCCTGGTCACTGGTACAATGTAACACTGTATTTGAATACATCCTGCCACAGCTTTGGGCTTCCCTGGTGGCTCAGCTGGTAAAGAATCCACCTGCAATGTGAGAGATCTGGGTTTGATCCCTGGGTTGGGAAGATCCCCTGGAGGAGGGAATGGCAACCCACTCCAGTATTATGGCCTGGAGAATTCACTGGACTGTATTCCATAGGGTCACAACGAGTTGGACACAACTGAGTGATTTTCACTCACTCACTCACTACCACAGCTTCACACAAACTGTCACCTCTTTTTAAATACCTGTTTATTGTGAGGAGGAAGACAGTATGAGCTTTTTTTTTTAAAGGCTATTAATAAGAACCTGAGTACCTGGGCTGTAGCACTCCACTCAACACTTGAAAAAGTTATTATCTAGGAAGAAGAGGTGTAGGCTTGCAAAGCATCAAGTGGTTCAAGAAGAATAAGCAGCAACATCAGGAAAATTGGCAGAGGTCACCTCATTGGTGGTTGAGGACTGATGACAGTTTCAAAGCTCTGGAAATATGGTGACAATTATTGCAGAGAGTAGCCCACCAAACACAACTACCTGCAGGGCAGAAGTGGCCCTTAGGAGTTACTAGCAAGACAAACCTCCCTACCTTGAAGATGCCTAGAAAATTACCAAAGAAGACAAGAAGTAAGGTCTACCTCTTGGTAGTTTGGCAATCTTGAGGCAAATGATGTAAGTCCAACTTATTTAAGTGATCTCCTTTTAGGTCTTCATAGGAGTGGATTCTTGAAACTTACAGATGGTACTTCAGCCTTTGCAATCAGCTAATTTCTTGAAAGTTCATTGCAAATCAGAACCTCCTACCTGTCTGCCCTCTTCTTGAAAGAACATTTACTTCGCAGGTTAATAAACCTACCTACAGGGATCTTTCCATACACAGTAACTTACATTTATTGTACAACTTGGAGAATATTTTTTTTTTAATAGCAGCTACCCATTTACTTGATTACATATCTGTAACTGTAATTCACGTCTTTCATTCATATGTAAAAGAATCTTTGTCAGCTATTACATCCTGCTACTATAAGCTTTTGGTTTTCTAGTTTGCAATTTGAAAAGTTTTGAGTTTTTCAAAAGGTTTTCCAGTTTGAAAAGACGTTAGTCTTTTTTAGCTTTATTGAGACTTTGAGTCTAACGATTCTCTACCTGCCCCAAGTGCATCATTCAGGTGTTTTTATTCCATCTTACCCATTTTATACAAAATCTTATTACGTTGTTTTCCCTGTGTTACCGGTATGAGCTCAGTAGCCGAAAAATCTGTGTTCACATCCAATCCCTGAAGCTTCTTAGATCATTAACTTGTGCTTTGATTTCTGTTACTTAGTATTCACATTCAGTTCAATTCAGTCACTCAGTCTTGTCCGATTCTTTACGACACCATAGACTTCAGCAAGCCAGGCTTCCCTGTCAAATCACCAATTTCCTGGAGCTTGCTGGAACTTATGTTTGAGTCGGTGATGCCATCCAACCATCTCATCCTCTGTCATCCCCTTCTCCTCCTGCCCTCAATCTTTCCCAGCATCAAGGTCTTTTCATTTTTTTAAAAAATTTTCTTTACTTTATTGTGTTGGTTTTACCATACATTGACATGAATCTGCCATGGGTTTACATATGTTCCCCCTCCAGAACCTCCCTCCAACCTCCCTCCCGATTCCCTCCCCCTGGGTCATCCTGGTGCCCCAGCCCCGAGCATCAACCCTGGGCTGGCAATTGATTTCACATATAATAATTAACATGTTTCAATGCCATTCTTCCATATCATCCCACCCTTGCCCTCTTCCACAGAGTCCACAAGACTGTTCTATACATCTGCGTTTCTTTTGCTGTCTCGTGGGCAGGGTTCTCGTTACCATCTTTCTGAATTCCATATATATGCGTTAGTATACTGTATTGTTGTTTTTCCTTCTGGCTTACTTCACCCTGGATAATAGGCTCCAGTTCCGTCCACCTGAGTAGAACTGATTCAAATGAATTTTTTT
Source organism: Antilocapra americana (assembly GCA_007570785.1). Classification (NCBI taxonomy): domain Eukaryota; kingdom Metazoa; phylum Chordata; class Mammalia; order Artiodactyla; family Antilocapridae; genus Antilocapra; species Antilocapra americana. The sequence goes on along the minus strand of ML660787.1, from coordinate 9,010,787 downwards.
TTAATGCTGAGTAATATTCCATTGTGTATATGTACCACTGCTTTCTTACCCATTTGTCAGTTGATGGGCATCTAGGTTGCTTCCATGTCCTGGCTATTGTAAACAATGCGGCAATGAACATTGGGGTCCACGTGTCTCGTTCAGTTCTGGTTTCCTCTGTGTATATGCCCAGCAATGGGATTGCTGGGTCATATGACACCTTATCTTTGACAAAGGAGGTAAGAATATACAATGGAGAAAAGACAATCTCTTTAACAAGTGGTGCTGGGAAAACTGGACAGCAACTTGTAAAAGAATGAAACTAGAACACTTTCTAGCACCATACACAAAAATAAACTCAAAATGGATCAAAGATCTAATCATAAGACCAGAAACTATAAAACTCCTAGAGGATAACATAGGCAAAACACTCTCTGACATAAACCAAAGCAGGATCCTCTATGACCCACCTCCCAGAATATTGGAAATAAAAGCACAAATAAACAAATGGGACCTAATTAAAATTAAAAGCTTCTGCACAACAAAGGAAACTATAAGCAAGGTGAAAAGACAGCCTTCAGAATGGGAGAAAATAATAGCCAATGAAGCAACAGACAAACAATTAATCTCAAAAATATACAAGCAACTCCTGCAGCTCCATTCTAGAAAAATAAACAACCCAATCAAAAAGTGGGCCAAAGAACTTAACAGACATTTCTCCAAAGAAGACATAAAAATGGCTAACAAACACATGAGAAGATGCTCAACATCACTCATCATCAGAGAAATGCAAATCAAAACCACAATGAGGTACCACTTTACACCACTCAGAATGGCTGAAATCCAAAAGTCTACAAGCAATAAATGCTGGAGAGGATGTGGAGAAAAGGGAACCCTCTTACACTATTGGTGGGAATGCAAACTAGTACAGCCACTATGGAGAACAGTGTGGAGATTCCTCAAGGTCTTTTCAGATGAGTCAGTTCTTTGCATCAGGTGGCCAAAGTATTGGAGTTTCAGCTTCAACATCAGTCCTTCCAATGAATATTTAGGACTGACTTCTTTTAGGATTGACTGGTTGGATCTCCTTGCAGTCCAAGAGACTCTCAAGAGTCTTCTCCAACACCACAGTTCAAAAGCATCAATTCTTCAGCATTTAGCCTTCTTTATGGTCCAGCTGTCACATCCATACATGAGTACTTGAAAAACCATAGCTTAGACTTGAAAAACCATAGCTTAGACTATATGAATCTTTGTGGGCAAAGTGATGTCTCTGCTTTTCAATATGCTATTTGCGATGGTCATAGCTTTTCTTCCAAGGGGGAAGTGTCTTTTACTTTCATGGCTGCAGTCACCATCTGCAGGACTTTGAAGCCCAAGAAAAGAAAGTCTGTCACTGTTTCCATTTTTTCCATTATTCCTTCCATGTTAGAAAAGTATACTTTTTTGTGTACTTACTAACTGCTGCCTCTAAAATTGATTCTTGGGCATTTCTTATGAGTGTTTTCCCATCCCTTTCTACATCAGGAGACAGATAAGCACTAATACTAATGTGTCAGATACTAATCCCTGTCTTTCTTATTCTTTCTGAAGAAAATTTCTGATAAGAGTTGATTCAGTTTTAGTTCATCATTTCTCGTTCATTGCTCAACTTACTTCAGTTTGGATGACAACTACGATACCAATTTGATTATCAAATGCAAATAAAAAAAATTTTTTCTTCTTTTTTTCTGCTGAATCCTGAGCAGCATACATTGATTTTTCTCCTCCTTCTCAGAATAACATATTGACTAAACTTCAGTAACACCATACCCTCTTGGCATCCTCACAGTGTTCTCTCTTACAGAGTCATTGTCATCTATTCATATCTTACAAGTTCAAGGTCTTTAAGATATGATCCTGGGTTTTCTCCTCTTTATATAATCTTTCTCTCCAAAATTATATCCCTTTCACTCTTTAATTAATACTAAACATTCAGTGACTCACTGTATGATATCTTTTAGCCTGTATCTACTCTGAGATACAGACACAACCCTTCTGTTGTTGTTGTTTAGTCCCTAAGTCAAATCTGACTCTTTGAGACCCCATGGAATGTAGCCCACCAGGCTCCTCTGTCCATGGCATTTCACAGGCAAGAATACTGGGGTGGGCTGCCATTTCATTTCCCAGAGGATCTTCCAGACCCAAGGATCGAACTTGTGTCTCTTACATTGGCAGGCAGCTTTTTAATTTTTTTTAAAGCAATGAGCCACCAGAAAAGTTCTTCTTAACACTTAACATCCACTTAAAAATCTCTTCTTGGAATCTTTAGATTCAACATTTACAAAAAGATGCATGATCATTCACTCTACATCTGCATTTCCTTCTGTAACTTTTTTCTAAATAAATGGCAACACCATCCAACCAGTCATGCACATCACAGTCTATCTGTTTGAGTGTCTCCTTTCTCCTCGTTTCCCACATCTAATTTATCTTTAAGTTCTCTTAGTCATCCTACCAATATATCTTGATTCAGTTTCCTTCTATACTTAATTTATTGTTTCCCTTTCCAGGGCCCAGTCATCCCATACGTATTGCTTGTATAACCTCTACTAGTTTCCCCACATCAATTTTTGCCTGTGTTTGGTTATCCTTTTGATGTAATCATAGTTATCATTTATTTGTCTCTTCACAAAGCAAATTTTATGTCATTCTGTTTCTTCTCCCTCTCAAGACTCTCAACTTCCTTCCAAATCTCTTCAAAATAGTCAAAATCCTTAATATCACCTAAATAGTAATGCTTAGTCTTACCCCACTATAAAGCCTATATCATTATTTCAAATGTATCTCAAGTTATTCTCTGTACTCTTATTTTTCATGGATGTGAGGATTTGGCTTATGTATTTATTTGTTTATGATATATTTAAAACAGTTTTATTGAGATTTTATACACAAATAATGCACATTTTAATGTGTGCAACTTGATGAGTTTGGACATATGCAAACACTTGTGGTACCATCACCGCAATCAAGATAATAGGCACATCAGAGACATTTCAGAGTTTATTTTCTTCTGTGTGTGTGTGTGTGTGTTAAGAACACTTAACCTGAGATCTTTCTTAGTGCACAATACCATCCTGTTATTATAGACACTATATCATATAACAGATCTCTAGAACTTATTCATTTTCTGTAACTAAACTACCCATTGAACAACAACTCCCCATGTAACTCTATTCTATTTTCTCCTTCAACCAGCTTGACTCTTTGATATACCTTGTGTATATTTGTTTTTCTGTGAGTGATTTATTTCACCTACTATATTCTCCTGGAGTTTCATCATGTTGTCTATATTGCAGAGTTTACTTCTTCTGTAAGACTGTATAATATTCCATGTATATATACATGACATTTTCTTCATTCATTCACTTGTCAGTTGACATTTAGATTGTTTCTTCATCTTGGTTCTTGTACTTCAGTGAACATGCAGGGGTTCATTGAGTACTCTTTGAGTTCTTAAACATCTCCACATTTTTAAAAATCTCTTCATATTCTTAATTTTCAATTATTTTGGACAAATAACCAGAAGTAGGATTTCTAGATCATATATTATTTCTATTTTCAAGCTTTTTAGGAACCTCCATACTGTTTTCCATAGCACCTCTACCATTTTAATTTCCTCCTACAATATATGAAGGTTCTGGTTTCTCCATGTATTTGCCAACTCTTGTTTTTTGTGTGTGACTTTTTTTTTTTTTTTTGATAATAGCTCTCTGTGGAAATGTGAGGTAGTATCTCGTTTTGGTTTTGATTTCCATTTCCCTGATGGTTAGTGGTACTAGCATCTTTTCATATACCAAATAATTTTGTTTTAACAAGAAAACTAATGAATTTGAAAACATCAGTTTTATATTAAATATGGCAACTCAGTTATCAGCTTTAGTTTTATAATGCCAGTACTTAACTCTAATTATGTATAGGTCTGTGGAAATATTTAGATTTTTCATTAGCTGAAATTAATAACTAATTAAGAGAAATGACATTATATTGATTTCAACTTGATGAAAGTCTAATTAGAATTTTAAATGTAGTCCATATTTTAGAATGCATATGACTTTTCTTTGTCTCTATTTCTGGCATAAATATTTTATCACCTTTTAGAAACATCATAAAAAATAGAGTACTGTAAAGGAATATATGGGCAATTAGTATTAGTGAAAATCTTTTTTGCTTATGTAAAAGTCATTTTGTTCCAACTAAATTTTAGAAAACAATGAATATAGCAAGTTGGAGAATTCAACAAGTTTAAAGATGTTTTTAGAAATATTCCTAAAAACCAGTAGTTGTTTGTATGCTCTGGCTCCATGAATGCTTTCATATATAGAGTAGCTGAGAATTAGACATCATGTACTTTTCAAATAGCAGTTTTGCTGTGTTCTCTGTGCTTAGCTCAGTTATGTTTGATTCTGTGACATAGACTGTAGCCTGCCATGCTCCTCTGTTCATGGGATTCTCCAGGCAAGGATGCTGGAGTGGATTGCCATTCCCTTCTGCAGGGGATCTTCTTCACTCAGGAATTGAATGTTGTTCTCCTGCATGGCAGGCAGATTCTTTACTGTCTGAGCCACTGTTCTGCTACTGATCCATAAAATGTATCAAACGACATACATAAAACTCCATATGCTAGTGTCTTTATCTGTCTCATATGTCTTTATCTGTCACTCCTGCTTCAGTGATGTGTTATAATGTTTATACTTAATATGCCTTGTAATGACTTTAAGTATTAAGCACAGCCCTGGTGGCTCAGCTGGTAAAGAATCAGTCTGCAACGTGGGAGGCCTGGGGTCAATCCCTGGGTTGGGAAGATCCCCTGGAGAAGGGAAAGGCTCCTCACTCTAGTATTCTGGCCTGGAGAATTCCATGGACTGTATAGTCCATGGGGCTGCAAAGAGTTGGACACAACTAAGCGACTTTCACTCACTCATTCACTGACCCTGACCCACTATGTCCTAGATTGGGAAATTATTCTACCCTGCATAATTTGAATAGCACAGTGAGCACAATAATCACTTAATAAACACCATACCATACTGTGGCTGCTAAATAAATATTGTTACAAATTATAGCTGTTCAATAAAGAGGAAATGCCTGTTAAGGGTTTTATTTAGTTTTTTAAAAGAGGTTTTTATTTAGTTTCATTACAACTTATATTTAATTTTATCAAAAAGCAGAAAAGTACCTATCTGACCAGAACCCAATCAACTTCCTGATAAATTGAAGATAGGTCATTGACTGCTGAAAGCTTTTGATGCCCCATTTTATTTTCAGATTTTTGGAGGAGAAATGGTACACTCAGATTATTTTTTAAAAAATCATATAAAACTATGACTTTTCCAACTCCCATGAATCTTGACTAATTCATTGTCTGTCCACATTTGATTTGACTATGTGGCCTAAAGATCTGCAGCACATAAGCTTGTTCAAGTCCATGCCCATAAAGCTGTGCATAGCAGAGCTAGTCTGACTGATGACCTTGATTGCAAAATTATGGTCAAAATTGCTTAGTAATAATCTTTTATCCTTGTGTATATATGCAGTTTTGTTTTTTCACACATATTTTGTTTTGCTTTGCTTTCTCCCTAACTCATTCCTTCTCTGTTATTTGTGGTAGTGCCTGCTCAGGAAGTTATATCTGTATTAATATTTTGATTTTTATCCTGCAAATTTATATATATGATTTAATTTGATGTACAGAATAGCTCCATGATAACAAGAACTTTGAAATAAGAGCAACTAAGATTTAACAAATTTTTGAGAAATAGATAACTTTAGATCCTGCTTGGAAGTTCAATCCAATTCCTTTCCTTAACCAACTCTTGGTTAAGGAACCAATGAATAGTAAATACCAAAATAATCTGAAATAAAAATTTTAACAATAACATACTGCATTGTGTAGAAATAGCAGGTTCAAACATACTCATTAGAATGACATTCATTATCTGCAGAGATTTCAACAGTTCTTCAGTTCAATTCAGTTCAGTTCAAAAATGAGCATAGCACAGAACAGTGTAAAGTAGATTTTTGGGGTGCTAAGTCACTTCAGTCGTGTCCAACTCTTTGAGACCCCATGGACTGTAGCCCCCCAGGTTCCTCTGCCATGGGATTATCCAGGCAAGATTACTTGAGTGGGTTGCCATTTCCTTCTCCAAAAGTAGATTTTGGAAATCTATCTAAACACCCAAGGTGAATCCCAGAAAGACTGGCCTCTTTGACAGAAAACACATTAATCTATGAGTGATGAACAGCGAATGCATGTAGACATTACTGTGAAAGATGGCAAAGCATTCTCAGCCTCACAGCCAATCATAAATTTAGGAGAGTTTTCTGAATGTAATACAACTTACATGCATTGCATAGAAGCTGAGAAGTGCTAAATGATATTATATATGTAGCAAGTTTTATTGGCTGCCTCTTGCATCATAGAGAATCTATAAATACAGTTTCCCTTAATGTTGAGGCAACTCTAACTGAGAAGTTCTGTTTGCTTTAATAGTGAGCCCCCAGAAATTCATAACTGTGTCACAACCTGAAAAAATACTGGGCAGCGCTGCCCTAAGGTAAAGGGAAGAAGCCGAGGCATTATGCTGTGGCATGTCACACAGCAGGCAATTTAAGATTGTAGGTTCTGAAATCCATCTCTTGAAATAGCTCCTAGAATATATATAGGACGTTTATTTCAAGAAATTCAAAACCAATCTTTTACCCTATCTCATTTATTCACACTTCCCACCCATGAGGAATGAGAAGGTCAAAAGAGATCAAGTCCAAATTTTTGATACATAGGTCTGATAAGTGATTTATTCAGAAACATAATGTTTAATAGATCTCAAAGTTCTAGTTCCTAAGGCTTTGCAGTGTTTCCTGACTTAATGAATTAACTAACCTCTTTGTGAAGAGGGCAATGATTAGTTCTTGTTTTTCTGCCCCTTAAGGATGCAGCAGTTTGAAAATGTGGTCATTTATCTTGAATGTGTTCACAGTCACAGTCACCTAGGGCCTTTTCGGGATTGCAGTTCAAATAAACAACTCAGAGTCCTGAGCTAAGCATTGGCATTGCTAGATTTAAATCAGTTTGTCTATTCAAGTTAGTTTCCTAGGACATGTGAACTAAAAAGTCCCAACTTTATCATGTTAGTGGAGAATATTGGTAAGGATCTTTTATATAGGGTCTGTAAGAGTTACAGTATAACTGCTATTGCTCAGAAAATTCATTGAAATGAATAATAAATATAAACTTAATTTAAAATAAAAAAATTAACAATAAAGGACTACATTGTGTAGAAAGAATAGGTTCAAACATACTCATTAGAATGTCATTCATTATCTGCAGGCATTTAAACAGTTCTTACTGACCTTTATTAAACTATCACTAACAAACTCCTTCAGGTTGTTTGTAAAACAGGTTGAAATGAAATGAGGAAGTTAATATCTGTATGTAGGTAGACATTTTTGGCTTTGTAGAGTTAGATTCCCAGTCAAATTCTAAAGTGGAAATGTACCATGCAAAAATGGGAACAACACAAAACTTAACAGTGTAAATTAGATTTTGGAAATGTATCTAAATAGCCAAAGTGGGGGAAAAATTCCTTCTTAGGGAGACAAGTGTCAGGTTTAGAAAAAAGTGCTGTTTGACATCATAAATTAGGACACTAATCATAGATTAGAGGGAGATGGAAAGGGATAACTAATGTAATTTCCATTACAAATAAATAGGAGTTTAAGAGAGTGGAAAGCTGTTGAAAGATGGAATTAGGAATTTCTAGAATAAGTGATGTTACTGAAGGTATTATAAGAAAAATGCTTAATATAGAGCTCCTTAAATTACTGATATAAAATCTATCAGGCCCAAATGTATGCATTTGTGCATCAGTCCAGTTCAGTCACTCAGTCGTGTCCGACTCTTTGCAACCTCATGGACTGTAGCATGCCAGGCCTCCCTGTCCATCACCAACTCCCGGAGTTTACTCAAACTCATGCCCAATCAGTCAGTGATACTATCTAACCTCATCATCTAACCATCTTATCCTCTGTGTTCCCCTTCTTCTCCTGCCTTCAGTCTTTCCCAGCATCAGGGTGTTTACACATGAGTCAGATTAAGGCATCAGGTGGCCAAAGTATTGGAGTTTTAGCTTCAACATCAGTCCTTCCAATGGATATTCAGGACTGATTTCCATTAGGATGGGCTGGTTGAATCTCCTTGCAGTCCAAGGGATTCTCAAGAGTCTTCTCCAACACCACAGTTCAAAAGAATCACTTCTTCAGTGCTCAGCTTTCCTTGTAGTCCAACTCTCACATCCATGCATGACAACTGGAAAACAACTAGATGCACCTCTGTTGGTAAAGTGATGTCTCTGCTTTTTAATATGCTATCTAGGTCAGTCATAACTTTCCTTCCAAGGAGTAAGCATCTTTTAATTTCCTGCCTGAGTCACCATCTGCAGTGATTTCGGAGCACCAAAAAAATCAGTCTGCCACTGTTTCCATTGTTGCCCCATCTATTTGCCATGAAATGATGGAACCAGATGCTATGATCTTAGTTTTCTGAATGTTTAGCTTTAAACCAACTTTTTATTCTCCTCTTTTACTTTCATCAAGAGCTCTTTAGTTCTTCTTCACTTTCTGCCATAAGGGTTGTGTCATCTGCATATCTGAGGTTACTGATATTTCTCCCAGAAATCTTGATTCCAGCTTTTACTTCATCCAGCTCAGCGTTTCTTATGATATACTCTGCATATAAGTTAAATAAGAGGGTGACAATATACAGCCTTGACATACTCCTTTTCCTATGTGGAACCAGTCTGTTGTTCCATGTCCACTTCTAACTGTTGCTTCCTGTACTACATACAGATTTCTCAAGAGGCAGGTCAAGTGGTCTGGTATTCCCATGTCTTTCAGAAATTTCCACAGTTTGTGGTGATGCACACAGTCAAAGGTTTTGACATAGTCAATAAAGCAGAAATAGATGCTTTTCTGGAACTGTCTTGTTTTTCAATGATCCAGTGGATGTTTACAATTTGACCTCTGGTACTTCTGCCTTTCCTAAAACCAGCTTGACCATCTGGAAGTTCATAACTCATGTATTGTTGAAGCCTGGCTTGGAGAATTTTGAGCATTACTTTACTAGCATGTGAGATGAGTGCAATTGTGCAGTAGTTTGAGCATTCTTTGCCATTGCCTTTCTTTGGGATTGAAATGAAAACTGACCTTTTCCAGTCCTGAGGCCACTGCTGAGTTTTCCAAATTTGCTGACATGTTGAGTGCAGCACTTCCAGAGCATTATCTTTTAGGATTTGAAATAGCTCAACTGGAATTCGATCATCTCCACCAGCTTTGTTTGTAGTGATGCTTCCTAAGGCCCACGTGGCTTCAGCTTCTAGGATGTCTGGCTCTAGCTGAGTGATCATACCATTGTGGTTACCTGAGTTGTGAAGATCTATTTTGTATAGTTCTTCTGTATGTTCTTGCTGCCTTTTCTTAACATCTTCTGCTTCTTTAAGGTCCACATCATTTCTGTCCTTTATTGAGCCAATATTTGCATGAAGTGTTCCCTTGGTATCTCTGATTTTCTTAAAGAGATCTCTAGTTTTTCCCATTCTATTGTTTTCCTCTATTTCTTTGCACTGATCAATGAGGAAGGCTTTATTATCTCTCCTTGCTATTCTTTGGAATTCTGCATTCACATGGGTATATCTTTCCTTTTCTCCTTTGCTTTTGGCTTCTCTTTTTTTCAAAGCTGTTTGTAAGGCCTCCTCAGACAGCCATTTTGCTTTTATGCATTTCTTCATCAGGCACTCTATCAGATCTAGCCCTGAAATCTATTTCTCACTTCTAATGTGTAATCATAAGGGATTTGATTTAGGTCATACCTGAATGGTCTAGTGGTTTTCCCTACTTTCTTCAAATTCAGTCTGAATTTGGCAATAAGGAGTTCATGATCTGAGCCACAGTCTACTCCTTGTCTTGTTTTTTGGTGACTGTATAGAGTTTCTATACAGCCAAATCTTCCACCTTTGGAAATCTTCCACCTTTGGCTGCAGAGAATATAATCAATCTGATTTTGGTATTGACGATCTGGTGATGTTCATATGTAGAGTCGTCTCTTGTGTTGTTGGAAGAGGATATTTACTGTTCTCTTGGCAAAACTCTATTAGCCTTTGCCCTGCTTCATTCTCTACTCCAAGGACTAATTTCCCTGTTACTCCAAGTTTCTTGACTTTCTGCTTTTGCATTCCAATTCTCTATAATGAAAAGACATCTCTTTTGGGTGTGAGTTCTAGATGGTCTTGTTCTTCATAGAACTGTTCAGCTTCAGCTTCTTCAGCATTACTGGTCAGGGCATAAACTTGGATAACATGATATTGAATGATTTGCCTTGGAAACAAACAGAGATCATTCTTTCATTTTTGAGACTGCATTTCAGACTCTTTTGATGACTGTGATGGCTACTCCATTTCTTCTAAGGGATTTTTGCCCACAGTAGTAGTTATGATGATCATCTGAGTTAAATCCACCCATTCCAGTCCATTTTAGTTCGCTGATTCCTAAAATGTCAATGTTCAATCTTGCCATGTCCTGTTTGACCACTTCCAGTTTGCTTTGATTCATGGACCTAACATTCCAGGTTCCTATGCAACATTGCTTTTTACAGCATTGAACCTTGCTTCCATCACCAGTCACATCCTCAACTGAAAACACTCCCAAGACATCTGAAAGCCATTTGCATATTTCCCTCATTGGAAGAAACACTTACCTCAATCATCATGCATATTATTGGCCTCTGTCTTTAAAATAAACAATGACCCAAACTTCTCATTATAAAAATATGAGTTCTGTGGTATTTTTATCCTCAACCATTAGCCATCATGTGTGTGCACACACACACATAAACTTACAATGGTGAAGTTATAAAGAGTAAATTTTGAAGCTGAAAAAAAACTAAGTGATACATAAAATAAAAAGCATATTGAGTAGGACAATTAAAATATTAAATGGAAATGGCTTAATGTGGTTAATAAGGAAATGAAAGTAGTTTAATCCCTATAAAAACATTTTCATAGAGATTGAACAGTATTGATATATTTTTAAGCATTAGGCTCACTCTTTGAATATTTAGTGTTAAAATGCTATCAGTGTCAAAGTAGTATGCCTAAGGTATCTAGCCTTTTCCTCATTGTTTAAAGAATTGCTTAAAATAGAGGATTCAAATATTTTCCCCAGCACTCCTCTGTCAGCCTCTCTAGCAACATTTCCCAATTCCTCCCCAATTCCTTAATATAATCCTTAGAACCCACACTGCTGTAATCATATTTAGGGTCTTATTTGTATTTTCACAGTCTCACACTTTAGAGTTCCTGAGACATCTCCTCAGAACCTCTTCATTGTCCCTCATTTTTCTTTCAAGGAAATACTTATTTACCCCTGAAGCTTTGATACACCTCTATGACCATAGTCAGATTTGATTACTTCCCTGTTATGAGAATAGTACTGGCATCATTGGACAGATGTCTGTTTCTCAACACATTCTGTCCATCATCAGTCATGAGGACCAAGATTTAAGAACCAAGGTTTATACACTTGTACATTCCTTTAGATATTTTGCAAAATTTTGTGCCTGTCCCCAAAATTTTGCTGAATAATTAAAAACCCATCTAGTAGAAGGCATGAAATGCTTCACAATGAATTATCAGGTACCCTTTGGAGATTTACTTAAGCTTTTTTTGCCCTAGAATTAATTTTTGTTTGTTTTGTTTTTCTCATTTTAAAAACAATTAAGTTCATACCAACGTTAAGGAATTTATATGTGTGTGTGTGTTTGTATACACACACACACACATACATAAATGTATATGTGCAAAGGACTTAGAATTGTGATCTGAATAATCACAGAAGGGAAAGCTAATGCCACACATTGCCCTGGAGTAGAATAACAACCAAATTTGAAGTTTTATAAATGCTCTGTAAATTGATCATGGGTCTTGGCCTCTGGACAATTTTCAAACCCTTCCAAGACATGGAGAATTTGGCCTATTGAATCCTGTCTCTCCAGGCAGAGGTGTAACTTGCTTCCTATTCTTCTGCGGTGAGATAGAAGCAATATGGCTTGTCTACTGTTCAGCTAGATCCATATGAGACAGCAGCTCAGAAGGCAATATGCAGGCAGCATCAGAAAATCTACACGGGAGTCTGGCTTTTGGGGCCATTGGTAGCATTGGAGACTTGACTGTGTAATGCTCAGCGTCAGCCCTATGAATTGCAGAGCAGTGTCCAACATAAGGGCCAGGAGTGCATGGTTGGAGCAGCCTCATACCTAACTGTCCTCCTACTGATGAGTCTGAGAGCATTTAAGTATCTTCTGATATATCTATTGTCTTGTTAAACAAGTTCCTGGTGGCTATCCTGCAACTAGAAGCCATGGCACACTGAGATATCAACAGAACTGCACGCCTCTCCCAATTTTGAGAATGTATAAAGGACAGTGACCCCCAGCTTGAATGATATTAACTATGTATATATAATTGAATATATATCTATGTACTACTTCAGTATGGAATTCAGAATTTCGTTATTTCAAGGTCCTTGTAAATAAGTAGTTCTTTAGACAAGCCATTTAAGCTTTCTGCAGTATGGCATTTTGCAGCTCAGGATTTTGATTTTAAAGTATCAATGTTGATGATTCACTAAGCCAGGAGTTGTGAGGGTTAAACAAAATGATTTTTAAAATAATTCCTCAAAAACAGTGGGATATATTTAGTTCTTAGCAACGTTTGGTTGTCACTGATGTTGTATAATTAGTAGTATAATAGTAGTAGTATGGCCTCATGATTTTTTTTTAATTATATTAGCTCACTTACTCTCACAGAAGCTCCAGTAAGTATTAAATTTTCCAGTTTTACCAATGAAAAATATGATGTGGAAAGTTTAAGTGTCTCATCCCAAGTCACTCAGATTTGAAATAGCAGTTAACATTTTTCCAAAATCTGTGCCCCCAGCCCTCCATATTATGCGTGCATGCTGCATGCTAAGTCACTTCAGTTGTGTCTGACTCTTTGTGACCCTATGGACTGAACCCTGCCAGGCGCCTCTCTCCATGGGATTCTCTGGGCCAGAATCCTGGAGTGGGTTTGCATTTCCTCCTCCAGGACATCTTCCTGACCCAGGGTTCAAAGCTGGGTCTGTCTCTTGAGTCTCCTGCTTTGGCAGAGGGATTCTTTACCTCTGGCGCCACCTGGGAAGCTCAAATTGCTCACCCACATCAAAGGCTGACAAACACAAATGCAGGAGTTGGGATGCATCAGTGGTCAAAGGCTGCATGCACAGAGGTGATGATCTCTCCTCAGAAAAGGAGACCAGTCGTTTCGTAGAGGACTGCCTATGCCCCATGTATTGCTGTAAAGCTCTTCATAGGTGTCGTTCCCCTTTCACTTAGTGATCACAAGAAATCAGCAAGACCAGTTTCCTCAGTAACTATCAACCCTTTATAGGGCAACTGACACATAGCGACTTGTGCAGGGTCACAAAGCATGCTCATGGTGGAGCTGGGACCTGAAGCTCACCAGTCTGACTTCACAGTCTGAAGCCAGTGTTTTATCATCTCCGAGTGGCTCTGGTTGGAATCTCTATCTCCGGTATTAAACCAACTTGGGTTACAATCTGAACATTGCATTGTTGAAAGGTTTTTGTTGTTTTGCCTGCTTTTATTTGTTTTGCTTTGGGGGGTTTCTTTTTTGATGTGTTTTTAAAATGGACATCAGACCTCTGTCTCTTGAGTTGGTCACTGATCTTTTGACTGCTCCTAAGTTACAGAGAACCTACTATGAAGAGACCGACAGACAAAATGTTGATGGAGTAACATTATAGAGAAAAGCTATAGGGGAGAGAGAAATATGCGTACTCCCCAGCAGAACGGGAGGGACTGGTGTTTGATAGGACGAGGGTGATGGAGTGGTGGAGACTGTTCCCTGATGCTTGATCGTGCCCAAGGCAGACAAAACCTGGGTCCTAACGGCTGTGTGGGGAAGCAAGCAGGTAAAACCCTGAGTGTCAAAAAACATTCCCAAAGCTGGAAGTTCAGGTCTGGCCAAGAAGTAGTGAGGAGTCACTTAAGTCTCTGAATTAAGATTTATGAAATCTGCATGTTTGTGTGCTCCATCGTTTCTGACTGTTGGTGACCCCGTGGACGGTAGCCCGCCAGACCCCTCTGTCCGTGGGATTTCTCTGGCAAGAATACAGGAGCGGGTAGCTATTTCCTCCTCCAGGGGACCTTCCCACATCTCCAGTGGCTTCTGCTTGGCAGGTGGATTCTTTACCACTAAGCCACCTGGAAAGCCTTAAAGTCTAATACATAGGAAACACAAGAATACTATTTCGTGTGTGTGTGTAAAAAAATATCTAGGGAATGGGGAACCGGTACTTGACAATTTCAAACACTCAGTACATTTTAATGATTATCATTGACATGTTCATCATGAAGACATCTTACCTTTATTCATTTATCATGAAATCCGTGCCCCTCCATTTTCTTTCCTGACTCCTTGCCTTCTCTCTGTGTCTCCCTAGACTATATTTATTAGTTTAACTGGTACCTAAGTTTTGCAATCAAAATAGCATCTAGGTTAATATGTAGAAAATCTTTTTGAGAGTAAGAAATAACTTTGAATCCATGCTTGATGCTTTGTGCTAGGTTGTTCATATATATGGTGGCAGTAAACTGACATTTTTTAGTAGTACAGTTTCTGTACAATTAAAATATGCTTATTAGTACGTGTTTGAGTTATGTGTGAATAAATGCATACAAATCTTCCATTTGTTGTACTTAGGGCAGATGAAACTAATAGGAGTACCTACAGTAGATGAAAAGTAGTCTGGCCACAGTTCAACTACGCAGAGCCATAATTCTTGTCTTGCTGCTAAAGCCTTCATGTCATTAAACTGTTATTTATTGATCCTGCTGTCAAGGGCAGCAAAGCAGAGTAATTTTCCAGCTCGGA
This sequence comes from Antilocapra americana, assembly GCA_007570785.1. NCBI lineage: Eukaryota > Metazoa > Chordata > Mammalia > Artiodactyla > Antilocapridae > Antilocapra > Antilocapra americana. Next base: position 8,995,782 of record ML660787.1, on the reverse strand, counting down.
ATGAAAGAGATAAATTTAATAAAATCCCTTTTCTGATAGATTGTGCATATCCAGTGCATTCCACTTTCATATATTACCAGTTCTTGATTTCCTTCTATACCTAGAAGTCATGTAACCAAAAATGAGATAAATATATGGAAGTATCTTTTCTGCTTTTTTGAATTGGTAGTATCTTCCTCCACTAACTATATGCTATTTAGATGTTTTTTAAACTTCTGGACAAAGTAAGTTTTTATTCATTTTAAATACTCTGTTTGATGATGGGTATATATCCACGTGGCTCTTTAAAAATTATTTACAAGTAAACTGACATCTGAAGTAAAAGCAAATAGAAAGCACCATGTTATTTAATATCACCATAAAATTAATTTTTATAGGAAAATAACACATCCTTCTTACTTTTTCTCTATAACTAATTCTTTTGCACTTCCTTAGTTTTTTTTTTTTTTTTTGGTAGGAGCCTCACGCCAGCTAAGATTTTATTTAAGAAAAAAAAAGTAACTGAAAATAAAAGTCACTCAAAATGAAGGAGAGTTTCAGAAGGCCCTAAATTCTTCAGTGGCAGTTCTTGCAGCCGCTGCTCAAGCCGGTTCTAACCCACCCCAGATGCTGGAAGGCGGAGCATACAGTGGTGCCCATCAGGCCAATGAGGGCGACGAAGCTCAGGGCTCCCCGCTGCTGCTTTCTGGGTTCTCCCATGTAATAGCCGTAAGCATAAAGGACTCGTCCAACAATCCAGGCCAAGCCCAAGCCAGAAGCTATGCGTGGGTGGTAAACACCTCCGACAGCCAGAAAAAATAAGAAGGGAGGGTACACTTCCAACGTGTTCTGGTGAGCCCGCTGAATGTAGTTGAAGATGTGACTGTTCTCTGGGTCGGTGCTGTACATGGTGGGATACTCCACCTTGTACTTCTTGCAGGCCTTGGAGACGTTGATGGCTAGATGCGTCACCATCAGGAAGCTGGCAGCACCAGTCAGAATCACAAAACCATACTCCTTAGAGAGGACGGCCATCCTGACTTTGGAGCACCTTCGCTCTCCCGGAGCAGAACGCGGCGCGCAGCGGAAGTGCAGGCGCGGCGCCCTTGGCCTCGGTCCTGGCTCCTTAGTTATTTTTAAAATATTTCTGCTATGAATTGCTGAGCCAAATTCTCCCAGTTTTATTGGACACAGTTTAAGCTTTAGTTTTTCATCAGTACATGTTTTTCTTCTATATTCTCATAATTTACTGTAGCACTTTTAGCTGGCAATTGGTATTTGACATTTTATTACAAACTGATTTAGTTAATGATAAATTGGTTATATTCTTATTATCTCCCTAAAAAACCAATATCCCTGATGTCAGAATTCAAACCTTAATCTTAAACATTCAAATTATTTAGCATAATACTGGATAAAAAAGCAATAGTCAACAAATGTAAGCCTTAAAACTGAAGTATACATTTTTCAGGCTTCCCAGGTGGCTCAGTGATAAAGAATCCATGTGCCGATGTGTGATAAGTTATTCAGTTGTGTCGACTCTCTGCGACCCCATGGACGGCAGTCAGCCAGCCTCCTCTGGCCATGGGTTTCTCCAGTCAAGAACTGTATGTGAAATAGATCGCCAGTCCAGGCTTGATGCATGAGACAAGGCACTCAGGGCGGGTGCACTGGGATGACACTGAGGGAAAGGATGGGGAGGGAGGTGAGAGGGGGATTCAGGATGGGGGACACATGAACACCCATGGCTGATTCATGTGAATGTATGGCAAAACCCACTACAATACATACTGTAATTAGCCTCCAATTAAAATAAATTAATTTAAACAAAAAAAGAATACTGCAGTGTATTGCCATGCCCTTCTTCAGAGGTTCTTCCCAAATCAGGGATTGAACCCGCATTGGAAGAGGATTCTTTACCATCTAAGCCATGAGGGAAGCCTAATAATAATGGAGTGCATAGCTTATCCTTTCTCCAGGGGACTTTCCCAGACCAGAAATCACAGCAGGGTCATCTTCATTGCAGGCAAATTCTTTACCAGCTGAGAGGAGATGCAAAAGACCTGGATTTGGTCTCTGGGTTGGGAATATCCCCTGGAGGAGGAAATGGCAACCCACTCCAGTATTCTTGTCTGGAAAACTTCATGGACAGAGGAGCCTGGAAGGCTACAGTCCATAGGGTCGCAAAGAGCTGGATATGACTGAGTGACTGAGCATGCACACATATACATTCTTCATAGTTTCAAGCTCATTAGAAAGAAAACAGTTAGCAAACTATATATTCCCTCTGAATTCTAACTTATTCTTCATTTTTCAAAATATTAAATTAAAAAATTGTGATAAATACAGAGAAAATAGTTTTATGACTTGTTGAGAAATGGTAATAGTCATTAATTGGATTTGACCAAAAAGGAATTCTGCCAATTTAGCTTCATTATTTTTATTTTATGTAACCAAAATTTATCAAAGGAAGCATAACGCCAGAAGTTGTCATGTATAATAGACATAAATCTTTTATCATTTTATCTAAGATGACTTAATATTATAAAAGGGAAAAGCAATATAAGAACTTTGCTATCCTAAAATTAAAGTGAACTTACAATCAAATATATGCTAGGAGTAAGAACATTTAATATTAGCACAAGGAAAAGATAATGGATAACAATTTTAGGGGTAATATCTTAATATGTCACCTTTTTTATTACCATCCTAGAAACTCAGTCTTATTAAAACTAAGTTAAAAATTGAAAAAGTAATTTAAAAATATTGTTTACCAAGCCTTGCACAATATCACTGAATCTTAACTTTCATAGGCATTTTTAGATACATCTCTTTGAACATCGCATGAAAATGTCACAATATTGACTTGGAGAAAAAAATACACAAGTAGTTATTTGGGGCATTAATTTCTTTGCATTTGAATTGACTTAAAGAGTATAAGTCAAAATATTTGTGCTTAGGAAAATAAAGGAACCAGAGTTTCTATTTCAATTTAGTTCATTTAAATAGAAGCCTCCTACTTATGAGTGGGTTGTGTTCTAATGATGTTTAAATTTGAAAATTGACATATATTTTCCATTGCTGTAATATACTAAATAGTGGTTTTGCTGCCTAGATAAACAGTTTCACAAACTCCGTGTGAAAATATGTCTAGATTTACTTTATTTTAGTTTTTTTTCCCTTGTAATCAATTACTAAAACCCTTCTCTATTAAAGGGGCACTACTGTGAAATAACTATAGAGAAGATGAGAAAATAAGACTGCAAACTGAGATGAAACATTTGCAAATTCTGTATCTGACAAAGCTCTTTTATATAGAATATATAGAGAACTCTCAAAACCTAAGCCTTAAAAAAAATCATGTTAGAAAATCAGAAAAAGATATGTGTATTCATTTTTACCAAAATGAGATATGGATGGCATATAAACACAAGAAAATATTGTCGCTTACTACTAGTATTATGCAAATTAAAATCAATGTGAAATATCACTGAACACTTGTTCAAACATTTAATTTTTTAAAAAATGTGACAAAACCAAATGCTGATGAGAAAATGGATAACCTGTATCATTCACGCATTTCCAGTAATAATACAAAATGGTACAGGCAACTCTAAAAAATAATTCAGCAATTTATTATACAATACATGTACCAACCAGACAACTCAACAGTAATATTCCTGGGTACTTACACCAGAGAAATAAGAACATACATTTACATTAAAAGTTCTAAAAGGGAGAGGATATATGTGTACCTATGGCTGATTCATGTTTAGATTTGACAGAAAACAGCAAAATAATGTAAAGCAATTGTCCTTCAATAAAAATAAATTAATTAAAAAAGAACAACCTGTACATGAGTCTTCATACCATGCTTTTTTAGCAGTTCCAAACTGGAAACGTTTGAATGTCCTTCATTGGGTAAATGTTTAAATTACTGTGCCATATTCATACCATGAAATTCTACTCAACACCCAAAATAAACACACAATGCAAATAATAATTTAGGTGGATTTCTAGAATATTAATATTGATGTGTATCTCAGTTTCTGGAGTTTAAATACCACGTTTTCATTTATACAGCATTCTTTAACATTCTGGAAACTGTAGTAGAGAACATGTTGTCAGGAGACAGGGACTAGGCTTAGGCTTGACATATAAAGGGCAGGTGTGAGGGATTTCCCCTGTGATGTTGGCAGAGTTCATATGTATAATGAAATTGTTCAAAACTATGTACACATTTGTGCACACAGAAGAATACGCTTAAAAGAATTTTAAAAACTGAATAAGGAACCTAGTTTACTTCACAGCATTTTACTGAGGACACTTTCACGCTGTTGCATTGGTACTGGACTATAGCTATATAAGATATCACCACAAGAAATATGGGTGAGAGGTTCAGTGGGCTCTGGTACAATCCTGCCTTCTACTTGTGCATCGGTAATTGTTATTTTGTCCCTAAGTTGTGTCTGACTCTCTCTGACCCCATGGACTGTAGATTTGCCAAGCTCCTCTATCCGTGGGATTTCCCAGGCAACAATACCGGAGTGAGTTACCATTTCCTTCTCCAGTGTCTGCAATGATGTCAAAATAAAATATTTAAAAAAAGAAGAGGAAATATCTCATTTTGGCCGTTTGTACCATCCTCTGACTTCCCCTGGAAGCCCTGGGGCTTATGAATTTCAGGGAGAACATATACACAAATGGCACACAAAGGGAGAGAGGACTTGGGTCTTGTTAGTGGGTTGCTGCCATTTCTTCTTACCAGTACTCGGTATCATTTTTAAAGACTGATCTTATATAGACTCAAGAGGCACTTTCTCCCTCAGTTCTGTGATGGTAGGTTTCAAGTTCTTAAGTTTTTTTTTTTTTAATTAAGATTCTAATGTGCTATGCTCAGTTGCTCAGTCTTGCCTGACTTTTTGCAACCCCATGGACTATAGCCCTCTAGGCTCCTTTCTCCATGGGGATTCTCCAGGCAAGAATACCAGAGTGGCTTGCCATGCCATCCTCCAGGGGATTTTTAACATTCCAGGGATCAAACCCAGGTCTTCTGCATTGCAGGCAGATTCTTTACTGTCTGAGCCACCAGGGAAGCTCAAAAATACTAGAGTGGGTAGGAAGAATATTGGAGTGGGTAGCCCATACCTTCTCCACTGGATCTTCCTGGCCTAGGAATTGAACTGGGGTCTCCCTCATTGCAGGTAGATTCTTTACCAGCCGAGCTACCAGGAAAGCCCAAGATTCTAATAGACTCAGATAAAAGTATCTCTCGCAAATCATGCTGAGTTGCTTCATTTCTTCAGTTCAGTTCAGTTCCAACTGCTGTGTCCGACTCGTTGCAACCCCATGAACCGCATCATGCCATGCCTCCTTGTCCGTCACCAGCTCCCAGAGTCTACCCAAACCCATGACCATCGAGTCAGTGATGCCATCCAGCCATCTCATTCTCTGTTGTCCCCTACTCTTCCTGCCTCCAATCCTTCACAGCATCAGGGTCTTTTCCAATGAGTCAACTCTTCACATCAGGTGGCCAAAGTATTGGAGTTTCAGCTCAACATCAGTCCTTCCAATGAGCACCCAGGACTGATCTCCTTTAGGATGGACTGGTTGGATCTCCTTGCAGTCCAAGGGACTCTTAAGAGTCTTCTCCAACACCACAGTTCAAAAGCATCATTTCTTCAGTGCTCAGCTTTCTTCACCATCCAATTCTCATATCCATACATGGCTACTGGAAAGACCATAGCCTTGACTAGATGGACCTTTGCTGGCAAAGTAATGTCTCTGCTTTTCAATACGCTATCTAGGCTGGTCATAACCTTCCTTCCAAAGAGTAAGTGTCTTTTAATTTCATGGCTGTAATCACCATCTGCAGTGATTTTGGAGACCAAAAAAATAAAGTCTGACACTGTTTCCACTGTTTCCCCATCTGTTTGCCATGAAGTAATGGGACCAGATGCCATGATATTAGTTTTCTGAATGTTGAGCTTTAAGCCAACTTTTTCACTCTCCCCTTTCACTTTTATCAAGAGGCTTTTTAGTTCCTTTTCACTTTCTGCCATAAGAGTGGTGTCGTCTGCATATCTGAGGTTATTGATATTTCTCCTGGCAATCTTGATTCCAGTTTGTGCTTCATCCAGCCTAGCCTTTCTCATGATGTACTCTGTATATAAGTTAAATAAGCAGGGTGATAATATACAGCCTTGATGTACTCCTTTTCCTATTTGGAACCAGTCTGTTGTTCCATGTCCACTTCTAACTGTTGCTTCCTGACCTGCATACAGGTTTCTCAAGAGACAGGTCAGGTGGTCTGGTATTCCCACATCTTTCAGAATTCATTTCTTATACATTGGCAATTCTTAAGTTATGTAGCACTAGTGATGGAATCATGAAATCGTTAGCAGTCCGTCTTTCAGACAACTACTATTTCATTAACCAAACTCGGGATCTCCGATTTTAATATTCTTAAATAAATCTACACATGATGCACTCTTTCTCCACCAGTGAAGCTGTTTACCCATTCATTCATCTAAGGAGATTCCCAGTGACTATTTGAAATCTATAGCCAGTCTTATGAGTAGGCTACTTTTTTCTAAGCTTTCCCAACTGATATTCTTTGCTTCGTTACCCTTCTAGATAGAGTGAATTTATAAAATATGTCTGGGAGGAGAAGAGAGACACAAACAAACATTTAAAAATTTCTTCATGCTCGGGGCTGGTGCATCGAGATTTCCCGGGGGGAGGGAGGAGGGAGGGGGGTTCTGGAGGGGGAGCATATGTAAACCCATGGTGATATCATGGTATTGTATGGCAAAAACAATAAAAGGGGAAAAAAAATCATTGTATATGCAAAACCCACTTAACTCTCCAAGAGTTGCCCTGTGGGAAATGGAGCTCTGGGAACTAAAGAAAAACGATGATAAAGTGGATCTGTCTATTGCTGTGAGAATAAATCATCTTTCTCTATCAAAAATAAAAAAATAAAAAAAAATTTCTTCACTGGCATGGTATACTGCTATAGTCAGGACCCAAAGTGAATTAACAAAATCCTATTAAATCTAGCTCTTTTTAGATTATCAAACAGCCACCAAATGGAAAAGAAGTATATATATGTATATATATTAATTGATTATATATATATTTATATATATATAATATATATAAATTGATTTTACCTCAAAGCATAGTAAGTTTAGTCACTCAGTTGTGTCTGTCTCTTTGTTACACCATGGAATGCAGCACATCAGGCTTCCTTGTCCATCAACAACTCCCTGAGCTTGCTCAAACTCATGTCCATCAAGTCAATGATACCATCCAGCCATCTCATCCTCTATCGCACCCTTCTGTTGCTTTCAATATTTTCCAGCTTCAGGGTCTTTTCCAATGAGTCATTTCTTCACATCAGTTGGCCAACGTTTTGGAGCTTCAGCATCAGTCCTTCCAATGAATATTGAGGCCCAATTTCCTTTAGGATTGACTGGTTTGATATCCTTGCAGTCCAAGGGACTCTCAAGAGTCTTCTCCAACACCACAGTTCAAAAGCATCCGTTTTTCGGTGCTCACCTTTCTTTGTGTTTCATACATGACTCTCACATCCATACATGAGTACTGGAAAAACCATAGCATTGACTATACAGACCTTCATCAGTAAAATAACATCTCTGCTTTTTAATATGCTGTCTAGGTTGGTCATAGCTTTTCGTCTAAGGAGCAAGAGTCTTTTAATTTCATGTCTACAGTCACCACCTGCAGTGATTTTGGAGCACAAGAAAATAAAGTCTGTCACTGTTCTTATTGTTTCCCCAACTATTGTTTCCCTATCAAAGCAGAGTGCTGAGACAAAAAGGGCAAAAGTTTCAGGAAACAGACTTGAGTTTGAAAAAGTAAAGGGCATTGATGAACAGTGAGTTCTCAGCAAAGTTTTCAAGAAGTAGTTACATATGTTTCAGGAATTTCAAAGAGGGTATTTATGTATCAGTTGTCTCTTTATGTGTCTACTTGTGTTTGCTAGGGCTATTGGTTTAAAGCAACAGATGCAGTTTAGCTACTTCAAACAAAGTGAGATGGTGCATATTATATTACCAAGAAATACCCATAAAGATGAAATACAAGGATTCAGTCAGACCTCAAGAGTAACTAGAACCAGTTTCTGTGATGACATTAGAAGTTTCTTTTGTTCAGTTTCTCAATATGCCTTTATTTCAGTTTCTTTCTTTTTGGTAACCATCTACTTCTGCTTATTTAGTCCGTGAGTGGGGAAAAGAGAACTTTTTATTTGATTTTAGTAGTCTCCCAAATCACTGCACATGGTCACTCCAGCCATGAAATTAAAAGATTGTTGCTTCTTGGAAGAAGAGCTGTGACAAAACTAGGCAGCATATTAAAAATCAGAGACTTACTTTGCCAATGAAGGTCCATATAGTCAAAACTATGGTTCTTCCAGTAGTCAAGTATGGATGTGAGAGTTGGACCATAAAGAAAGCTGAGCACCAAAGAATTGATACTTCTGAACGGTGGTGTTGGAGAAAATTTGAGGGTCCCTTGGGCTGCAAGGAAAGCAACCAGTCCATCCTAAAGGAAATCAGTCCTGAATATTCCTTGGAAGGACTGGTGCTGAAGCTGAAACTCTCAATACTTTGGCCACCTGATGTGAAGAGCCTCCTCATTGTTAAAGACCCTGATTCTAGGAAAGATTGAAGGCAGGAGGAGAAAGGGAAGACAGAGGATGAGATGGTTGGATCACATCACCAACTCAATGCTCATAAGTTTGAGCAAACTCCATGAGATGGTGAGGGACAGGGAAGACTGGTGTGTTGCAGTCCATAGGGTCAGAAAGAGTTAGACACAACTGAGTGACTGAATAATAACAGCAAGTTCCATAGTTTGTAATTTTGTGTAGCCACTTGAGACTTGTTTAGTCACTCAGTTGAATTTATTTCTCACGGATCAAGTATCCCAACTATGGTTCAATCACTTGGGGACAGAGTCAGGGTCTAGATAAGGGTACATAAGAAGCCCTGCATCCTCGTCAGGTATTTCATAGCCTGGACTGGGGTCTATGTCTAATCTTCCTGACTTGATTTTAGGCAATGACAGAGGCTTTACCTGGCAGAACCTTGTGGGAAAAAGCTGTCCCACAATACACATGATATCTACAAGTTACTGCAGTATCTTTAGGGACTCAGGCCCCCTTGTCCATTTACACTCTTAAGTACATCTACATACACCACTAGCCTCTGTGCCTCCATTAGGATCTCCTTATGTGGAGAAGCTTGAAGATACTTTGTTCTACTTAGACTCAGTTCCATGTAGTTTTTCATTCCTAGCCACCCTTCCTCTCTACTCCCTCCCTGGTTCCTGGTCCATAAAGTGTTATAAACCTTTTATTTGAGTGGATTTTCGTGTGAGAGGATCTTTATGTCTGTTCTGATCCACTGTACTTCCTGATGCCGCTCAGTTGGTGCAGTTTTTTGGGAAAACATGAAACAATGGAGGAGTCATTCCTTTCTCTAGTTTTAATCTCTTACTTATCCTATAGCAGGAAATGATAAAAGTCTTCACTCTTATTTTCATTTTTATTTATTGTTTTAACTGACTAGTACTTCATTGCTGCTGCTGTTGCTACTAAGTCGCTTCAGTCGTGTCCGACTCTGTGTGACCCCATAGATGGCAGCCCACTATGCTCCCCCGTCCCTGGAATTCTCCAGGCAAGAACACTGGAGTGGGTTCATTATCTGATGGCCTAGCTCTGCTTTTGGCAGTATCTATTGATACACTTTTCAAACATACAGAGGAGACAAGTTGGTTATCTAACTATGACTATTCATGGTACAAGCATATAACTGAACTGAATAAAAATTAACTCTTAAAAAATAGATACATGATATCATCCAATTCTAGTATTATAAAAGTTATGTTGCCTCTGGCAGGGTTGGGGGTATCCTCCAAGATGTCTAAATGCAATTATTACTGAGAAGATGTGAAATACCTTTCTAGAAGGAGAAAACAAATGAGGAGCAATGAAAGATTCTCTAAGGATACTCAGTAGAACATGCATGATATATACTACAATTATATTATCTATCTTGGAGATGGAAATGGCAACCTACTTGAGGATTCTTGCCTGGAAATTTCCAGGGACAGAGAAGCCTGATGGGCTACAGGCCATGGGGTCACCAAGAGTTGGACAGGACTAAACTCACAATATTATCTATCTGCAGAAAGATTGATAATAAATATTGTCAATAATATGTTCTGAACTGTGTTGGTAGATGGATAATATTGTGTGTGAGTTCAGTCATGCCCACCACTTTGCTACCCCATGTGGACTATAACCCGCCTGGCTCCTCTGTCCATGGGGAATTTCCAGGCTAGACTATTGGACTGGGTTGCCATGTGCTACTCCAGGATGTCTTCCCAATCCAGGGATCAAACCCAGGCCTCCTGCATTGCAGGAAGATTCTTTACCATCTGAGCCATGGGGAAAGCCCCAATAACACATGTGATTAAATTAAAAAACATGCTTCTAAAGAGTATAATATCCTATAATTAAAATACAGTTAAGATATATGGTTGATGTTGCCTGGATATTGAATAATACTATTTAAATAAAATTGGTTTGAATTTCAGCTACAGCCTATGAAAACTCTGACACCCATATAAGATGGATTTTTGTTGTCTCTGTGTTGAGTTATTCAATTTAATAAAATGACTTGAACTCCATCTGTGTCCTGTGAATACTCTGATACCCATGTCAGATATCTTGCCATTATTTATTCCTGTCTGACTCTTTTGTGACCCATGGTGTGTGGTCCACAAGGCTCCTCTGTCCATGGGATTTCCCAAGCAAGAATACTGGAGTTGTCGTTTCTTTCTCCACGGGATCTTCTCAACCCAAGGATGGAATCTGCATCTCCTGTGCCTCCTGCATTGGCAGGCAAATTCTTTACCACTGAACCACCAGGGAAGCCCGTTAAAGATTACTGTGTGTGCTCAGTTACTGTGTCTAACTCTTTGCGACCCCATGGACTGTAGACTGCCAGGCTCCTCTGTCCATGGAGTTTTCCAGTCAAGAATACTAGAGTGGATTGCATTTCCTCCTCCATGGGATCTTTCCAACCTAGGGATTGAACTTGTGTTTCCTGCATCTCCTGCATTGCAGGTGGATTCTTTACCACAGAGCCTCCTGGGAAACCCCTACTAGTGGCTGAAATTCTCATTTCCAAAATCTACTACTCTTACTGCTTTCTCTTGTTCCTATCTTAATTATACTCCCAATAATGCCTAGAGCCTTCTCTATGCCTCATGTTTAGCCAAACGTGAAACACATCCCCACTTCTAAGCTATATTAAAAATACTAGGCACAGGTTTTTTTCTAGTATAATTTAATTTTGAGAGAAAATATAAATCATAGCAATATAAATGCAATGTAAAGTTATCCCCATTCTTAAATATTCCTTGGCTGTATATTTCCAGACAGAATTCCAGTGCACTCAGTTTACTCTCTTGCTAATCATCCTTCCATTTAGATTAATTTTCTTCGTAGCCCACTCAAGCCAGGCCGAGGAGATGTTATTTCTATATGCATCCATATGCATTGAACATTTTTTATGAAGAAAGGTATTTCCCCTCATGAGAAGAAATTGGCAATGGTCTCTTATTTCTTTCTTCTATTTCCTTTTCTTTCTTTCTTTCTTCCTTCCTTCCTTCTTTCCCCCCATTTCTTTCCTTCCTGTCGTGTTCTATCCTACTATTAGGACATTCTGAAAAAAGAGCTACAGTTCAGTGAACTAAGCCAATTAATAAAGATCACATCTGAGGTATAGGAGTTCCAGAATTAATAAATACTCCAATAGGTCAGTAGTGAGAGTATATAGAAGGTGCATTGTCTGTCTATACAATGGGAAATGTATTATAGACTATGGCAAGCATCATTAACTCAGTTCCACTGATAAATAGAAAAAAATATTTACTGATTACTTTCTATGTGCCTGGCAGTAGAAGAACATCACCCACTATATCTTTTAAATCTATAGCCACACTCTTCATTAATATCATTGTCTGCATTAACAGATTTCTGAAAACTGACACATGATCCTATACCTAATAAAATAACAGAGCAAAGAGTCTAAAAATTTTATTCTGATTGCAGAGCCCACATTTATATCCATAAATCAGGATATATTTTGGCTCTTTGTGAGAGTACTTCATAGTTACAATGGACTTCTTTTTAATGTTTTAGTTCACCAGAATCCAAAATAATTGCCAAATAATTAGCAAGAAAATCACATTATTTTAAAATGATATCATTTATTTATATAAGATCCATACTACACTGCAGTCAGTATATAACCTTCCATGTCTTTGATTTAAGGAAAAGTTATTAGTATGCATTACCTCATAGTAAAATATGCAAAGTCTTCAAGAAGACTTAAAAAACTGCATCGAGAAGTGCATGCATAGTAAGAAGCAACATATTGAAAATACACAGAATGTCTTTCTTTTATACATATTTTATTCCCTGTCTTTGCTCTCACACATTTTATTATTACTGCTCTAGCTTCTAAATAAGATTGATTGGTGAGTTGATTACAGGGGTGCCTGAGCACAGATTGTGGGAAGTCTTGGTGTGACTCATTATGCCATAAATCAAACAGCAGGTGAGTGTTGGGGAACAATAGTTCCCTGGCTAACAAAATATAATAATAAAAATATAAGTAAATAAAATAGCCTCCTTTAGAAAGAAATAACCAATATCAGTAGTAATTTAGTAATATGTAGGATACAGTTACACATTTTCCTTTTATTTACAAATTTTAAAATATAATATTCAAGCAATTACACTGGGAGATTTATGTGTGGAAAAAAAACCCAACAAAACAAGGTACTTGTCAGTGACATCACTCTCAAGTAGAGGAAATAAAATTGAGCCCTATAGCACAGAGTAGAAATTAACAGCAAATGTTTAAGATCATTTGGAATAGAAAAAAATTGTGTTCCCTGAGGGAATGATTTGAAAAACAGAGAAATATTCTTAAAAGGTCCTTCCATGCATATAATGATGTAAAACAAGGACATTCAAAGTGTAACTAGCAATGTGAGTAATGATCCTCCCATTTTCACAACCCAAACAGACAAAAACAGACCCCTTCATTTTCTTACTCTCACTCAGTATGGGCATCCATTGCCCAAATAAATGCTCTTTTCATTTATTTTATCCCGCTTTTCTTTTTTCATTTTTTGATTCCTTAGTATGTTCAAGTTACTACAAGAATCCCTAGAAATAAAGAAGGGAGCACCAAAGACCCTGTCTCAAGAAAGTTTTAGTCTAGAAAATCTTACTCCATGTCAAAAATGCTGTTTTGATTTCTCCTCTTGTCCATTTTGTGGTCACTGCCCTAGTATATATTATCATCACCTATTCAAAATTTTGACCAACAGTTTCTTAAATTTCCTCACTTTACACCAACCTAAATGTTATTGAGGGTCATCTTTGGGGGTCTGGTGGCAGGAAGGGAATTCAAGTCAGATTATCAAAATTAGTTGATCACTTGAAAAGTTCATGGACAAAGCTATAGATGGCAGTTATGCATATAAATAATAGAATGGATGAGAAAATATCCATTTATAATGTTCATGTAAGCACTGTTTATGATGTCGAAATAAAAACAATTCAGCTCTCCACTGATACTCTAATAACATAAAATAGTACATAACCACTAAAAAGGATTATACCGTTTATAATCTCTGACCTAGAAAAGGTATCTATGATATATTTTTAAATGTGTGTGTATGTTTGACAGAAAGAACCCTTCAGGAATATGTTTTAAATTAAGTTGATTATTGCTGTGTCAAAGAATTATGGTTGGTAATTGAACATTCTTTCCAAGAGCATTAAAATAATTCATTGAAATCCTAATATAAATAATATTTATAAATTTATGTATAAGACAAATATATTCATATTGTAAAAATGGAGCTTTTGTGTAAATATAAAAACATTAAAGCAGATTGTTTTGTACAGTCAACAAATAGCATTAAGGATTATATATACTTAGGAAAATATACTCAGCAGTTTCTTTCATTTACTTGTCTGTATTGTTAAAAAGAATTCTGCCACATTTTGGCTAGATTATCATAATTGCATATTAAATACATTCATGGCCTAAAATGCTCAGCAAATTATTGGCATGATTTAGTTAGAAGTCCACTAGATACAAAAAAGTGAAGAAAAGTTGTTTTGTTGTTGTTGTTTTATAGACAGATGCTAACTGTGAAGATCTCTTTAATTCTTCTAAGGTCCTTATAAATATTTAAAGATGGAAAAGCTCTCTAACTGTAACAGCTGATTTAGGTATAATATTTGGAAAAAAATTAAATGATACATTTTTCTGTGAGTTATTAGTGATATCAGGTTTCGCATAACCAAGGGAAATCATTAGTGTCAGTCAGAAGTTTAGATAATAATCTAGGATCACAATATGAATATTCCTGGGGATAATTTTTTCTCAAATTCTGTTATATTTTATCTGAGTTATTTTATCCCAGAGCTCAAAAATCTAATTTGCAAAGAAATCCTCATGAGGTATCGAGAAACTAAAAGAATCAAACTCTTAAGTATACAAAGAACCAAACAAGGTCTATATGAACTTATATTTATCCTCTAATCCTTTTCATAGTTTACATTATTGAGTGTTTTGTTATATTCCCATCATTCCATTCAATGCAACTGTGAGTTATACTTGTGATTGTAATCTGGGTAGGATGTCATTCAGCAAACATTACAGTTTTCTTCCCCATAGTCCCTCCTTTTTAGTTACACCATATCAGTTTCCAAGTTCAGCCTTGATTTCCACGTGGCTTCCTCCATTTTGTCCATGACTTTGGTATTGTCACAACTCAAGTCTCTCTTTACCTTCCTTTAAGAACCTCAGTTACCCATATGTTCAGTTCAATTGCTCAGTCTTCATGTTTGACATTTTGTGACTCCATGTACTTCAGTATGTCAGGCTTCCCTGTCTACACCTTCTAATGGAGATTGCTCAAACTAATGTCCATTGAGTTGGTGATGCCATCCAACCATCTCATCCTCTGTCGTCCCCTTCTCCTCCTGCCTTCAATCTTTCCCAGCAATCTTTTCCAAGGAGTCAGTTCTTCGCATCAGGTGGCCAAAGTATTGGAGTTTCAGCTTCAGCATCAGTCCTTCCAATGAATATTCAGGACTGATTTCTTTTAGGATGGACTGGTTGGATCTCCTTGCAGTCCAAGGGACTCTTAAGAGTCTTCTCCAGCACCACAGTTCAAAAGCATCAATTCTTGACACTCAGCTTTCTTTATGGTCCAACTCATATCCATGCATGACTACTGGGAAAACCATAGTTTTGACTAGATGGACGTTTGTTGGCAAAGTAATGTCTGCTTTTTAATATGCTGTCTAGGTTTGTCATAGATTTTCTTCCAAGGAGTAAACATCTCTTTATTTCATGGCTGCAGTCACCATCTGCAGTGATTTCAGAGCCCAAGAAAATAAAGTCTGTCACTGTTTCCATTGTTTTCCCATCTATGTGTCATGAAGTGATGGGACCAGATGTCATGATCTTAGTTTTATGAGTTTTAAGCCACCTTTTTCACTCTTTTCTTTCACTTTCATCAAGAAGCTCTTTAGTTCCTTTCATTTCCTGCCATAAGGGTGATTCATTTGCATATCTGAGGTTATTAATATTTCTCCCTGCAGTGTTTATTCCAGCTTGTGCTTCCTCCAGCCCAGCGTTTCACATGATGTACTCTGCATATAAGTTAAATAAGCAGGGTGACAGTATACAGCCTCAACGTACTCCTTTTCCTATTTGGAACCTAACCCATAAGTTAGATCACTTCAAGTTGTTCCACAGTTCACTGCATATTTTCTTTTCTACCTGAGTGTTATTTTAGATCTTTGTATTGTCATATTTTCAACATGAGTTATCATTTTCCTACAGTGTTTAATCTGCGATTAATGCATTAATGCTATCCAGTGTATTCTTTATACAAGCATACTAGACATTGTAGTTTCTGACATATTAAATTTGATTTGGGTGCTTTTTTACCCCCTTCAGTAGCTCTAATTAAGTTTTTTTACCTATGTAATACATTTACAATAATTGTTGTAAAGTTCCAGTCTATTAATCAAACATCTGCCAGTTCTCAATTGGTTTCAGTTGATTGCTATTCTATTAATATCACTGATTCAATGAAATAAAGACTGTGTCTTCCCAGATGAAGCTGAGCCACAGAGAAGTGTTGTGTTGTGTTGGATTGAGAGAATAGTCAAAATAATACCCTGTGAAATACGTGTGAGAAGTTCTACATGGTCTTGGAGTGGTTTTGGAAGACTTTTTGGTTGAGGGAAGACTAGCTGATTCCTCTCTGAACATTTGAAGTGCTTATTTTCCCTTATGGTAGGACATATATCTTTTGCAACAGAGTGAAAAGCAAAAGAATGTATGTTTCTCACTTTACTGTTACATTTTTAGGACAAGAACCACTTAAGGAAAAGGAAAGAAGTCGAATGATGTGCCTTTCAAACAGTAAAACATTTTGAAAAGTTAATTTCTGACTAAAATACAGCTCAATATTGTGCAAGACAGTGGTTGAAATTTAATGATTCCTTGGCAAATGAGAAGAGAGAAGGACTTATGTTTTCTGAAGAAGTATTTATCATTCTTTTGTTTGCACATTCATTTCCTCCCTGTATAATTCTGATAGAAGGTATCAAGGATATAATTCTCTTTCTGGTGTTTGCTTTGTTTGCTAACCCAGAAAGGTTAGTATATGTTACTACATAAAGCAGCTCAAACATGGCCTAGAAATAAGTGTACATTATGTTATCACATCACATTGAAAGATTCTCACAATAGTTCAGGTGTCAACTTTAATGTAGACTCACTATGTCCATTTTATAATTGGTGGATGTAAAGTTTAGAAAGGTTAAGGGCTTGCAGTTGTAAGATAAATCTATGAAGGATTTATATATAAGCCCAGAGTTTCTAGTTTCAAATCCAGCATTCTGCCCTTTGCCTCAGACATTTTTAAGTTTACAAGTTAGAAGCAGTAGAGCTTCTACTGTTTTAGATGATACCAGTGAAATATGAAAATTGTACTTTTGATTATAGTTAAGATACAAAGAAACTTTAGTCTACATTCATTTTTAATTAAAAGCTTCAGTCTGAATATTAATTTTATTTAAATAATGTTCCTAGAAGTTTTAGAAAGAAAATGAAAAGTCTGTATGTGTGTAATAAAATCTGCATTTGCTTTAACTCATTAGTTTACACATGCAAAATAAATCTACCATTTTTGTATATATAATTGAGATACAATGCCAGAATATCATTTAGTGCTTAATTAAAGCAATTAGGATATTAGTAGATCATGGTACACCTCACCTTAAGAGAAGTGAGCAGAATACAACACAGGCTATGATTCAGTAAATTGTCACTGAGTTCAAAATACTCTCCACTTAATAAAACAAAGCCAATCTGAGTGCAAATTAGAAGTTTCATCCACTCTTTTTTTTTTTTTTTTTTTTTTAATGTTTTGGCCACCTCATGTGGCATGTGTGATTCTTGCTCCCCGACTAGGGATTGAAACTGCATCCACTGCAGTGGAAGAGTCCTAACTCCTGGACCTCCAGCGAAGTCCTTCATTCATTCTTAACATTGTAGTCTTTTAAAATGTTTTACCTGCTTTTCAAGACTTGATTTGGTGCACATCATCTAGAAGGGCTTCCACATGCTGTGACTTATTCAAAGCAATAAAATCCCCCATAGAAAGCATTCCTTTGCCTGGAGTGTCCTTTGATGTACCTAGCTCAGGAAACTTTGGTGGTGGTAGGTAGCTGGTTGAGGGTTCGGATAGATAGACCTTACCTGTGTCACTATGTTTCCTTTAGAGAACTCTTGCCTCTCTCACCTTATCTGAGAAGGGTTTTGAAGACTGGTCGCTTTGCATCAGCATGGATTTAAAAATGATAATCTTGGAATCAAATTCCAGGCTAAACATTCATTTCCTGGTCAGTTAGGGCAGGGTGCTTTATTTTTCTGGGTTTCAGTCTCAGTAATGATACAGTTTTAGCTGCCTCATAGACAGGAGTAGATCTAGATTTTTTGGACCTGAGCAATAATTTTGAGAGTCCTCTTTAAGGCAAAGGACACCAAATAAGGATGATTGTCAATATATTTATTTATAATTATCAAAGAAATCACAAAAGAATATAAATTTGAAAAGCTGACAATTTGTTATACTTTAAAAATTTTAAACTCTTTTTATAATTAACTGCCAGAGACATCATTTGTTATTTTTTTCTTATTTATTTCTTTATTTATTTTTCTTTACATTATTGTGTTGATTTTGCCATACATTGACATGAATCTGCCATGTGTACACATGTGTTCCCCTTCCAGAACCCCCCTCCCACCTCCCTCCCGGTCATCCCAGTGCACCAGCCCTGAGCACCCTGTATCAAGCATCAAACCTGGGCTGGTGATTGATTTCACATATGATAATTTACATGTTTCAATACCGTTCTCCCATATCATCCCACACTTGCCCTCTCCCATTTGCTATTACTTTGGCTTTGGCTATATATTCTCTAATTATTTCTTTGCAATACTTTTGAATTATTATTTTCTTTAGAGAAAATGGTATTCAGTATGTCCACTATCCTGGTTGATTACTTTTAAATTAATAACGATGTTTATAAAAGGTTCTTTCAGTTTCACAAATAAATATTGATTATATCATGTGGATTTTAAAGATTATTTTGAAACTTGAGAAAGCTCCATTGAGTTTCTTTTGTATATGAGATATTCAAACATATTTTGTATACTATTGACATAGGTTTGTGTCCTACAAACATAGGAATTATATTCAATTCTATTTAGCATAATTCTGCTATTTTTTTTAATGCATGGTGGTCTTGTGATCATGTACATTATGGAGTACATGCCTGACAGATATTCTGCTCTGTTATAGGTGCTGATCAGAATTGAATACTCTTGTTACAATTTTATACTTCTTTGGACTGAAAGAATATCCAAATACCAACAAAATCTTTTGAGCCTTGTGCTTCTTCATACTTATGTTATTTACATATTTCTTTTGTTGAGTATCTTGGATCACATTTATATGCATTTATGGTGGAATCCTGTTGGTGTGGTGGTGAGGTTTGAAAAATGGTAACAAATTCTATAATCCTAAGATTTGCATCTCAGTGTTTTTGGGGCAGGCCTATGCACCTAGGCTGTGGCCTTCATAAGGATGTCATCTTTCCCTTTTCCTTAGGTGAAATGGGGAAGCTAGAGGGGCATAGATTTTGAGAAATGCCTTTCCAACAGGTAAGAAAAGGCTCTGGTAAAACCTTTATCCTGTAGAGTAAGCATTTGTAGTGGAGAACACTCTGAACATATTTTGATGGTTACTTTTGCTCTGTCCTGCAGTGTCCTTAGGGAATGTTCCTTGGCTGTTCATATTGAAAACCTGGTGAAGCCTCTGTATTAAAAAGCCTGGAAAATGTGGGAGTCCCTCATAAGCCCCAGGAGCTTCTCACTCTCAAGTCAGTGAGCATACTATTATTGAGTTCCTAAGTCATGTCTGACTCTCTGCGACCACATGAACTGCAGTGACCCAGGTTTCCTTGTCCTTCAGTACCTCCCAGATTTGCTTGAACTCATGTTCATTGGGTTGGTGATGCCATTCAACCATCTCATGAACACTAGCCTCTAGCAATTCATTAAGAGAATTTCTACTTAAATATTCCTACCAGTATATGACTCCAGGGACTTCTCCAATCAACGGATCTCAGCAATTACTCTATATTTGCTTGTTTCTCCAGAGTTCAGGGCAGTGGTTTGCCCTGTGATCATGGTCATCTGATTTATGCAGGAAAAGTCATGGCTTTTCAAAGACTTTTTTCTCCTCATTTGCTTACTGAAGGGGATAATAATGACTTTTATATTTTTTATGTAAACATTAGAGCTGAAGCCAGAAGTTATACTGAAATTGTACTTCTCAAAACATTATGTCAACTTATAAATTATAGTGTATTGAGTTGTAATAATCATAACGGCTATCACTTGAGAACTTACTTTGCATGAGGCATTTGTGCTAAGGACTTACATGTCCTTCCTGATACAAGAACATACAGAGCAGCTGAAGATACACAGTTTGGAGCTAGACTTCCTGGGTTCCCAAATCCAGGATTTATCACTACCGTGGGACCTTGAGGAAGTTGCTTTTCTTTGCCTCAATTTTATAATCTCATGAGGATAATAGTAGAAACCCACCTCAGAGAGTTTCTGAGGATTTAATGAGGTAAGACATGAGCAGTGCCTGGTACATTGTGAGTGCTATGTGCTTGCTATTTTTATTTCATTTTATCCCATGGTAATTCCCTGAAATAAATATTCTCTTGACAGAGAAAAACAAAGCCACAGATGTTTTAAATGACTCAGTTACTCATCTAAGTACTCTTCAGTAGCCAGTTCAGATTCCTAAACTATGCATGTGACTTGGAGATAACACAGAAGAAAATTTCCACATCTTAATTTTCATAGTTGCCCACACAATTTTTATAACTTAATATAATGCCTAGCTTATAGAAAGGAGTTAATTCTATTTAGAAGTTAATATTTATCCTGATGCTGTAGATCAATCATATGAGTTCCATAGCCCAGCTTAATATGCATGGTTTTGATTGGTAAAAATAGTCTTTCATGTAAGAAGAAAAATCTGATTGTGTCCCAATTGGGACTCTTGCAGCATCCCAATTCTTTACTGTTTTTATCTCTCTTTCTTTTTTTTTTACTGTTTTTGTTTAAATAGTGTGTTTTCACAAGTCCACTCATCCAGTGTTGAAGTGATGGATAGCAATGTTATTCAGGGCTTATAGAGAGCAAGAGATCTCAGGTTCCTCCATGTGTTTCCATTCAGTTCCCCAGGGAAATAAACTATTTATTGTTTTCATCTGATTTATCTTTTTTACTTTTTCTTCCTATTGCTTTGTTGTTCTCTTTGGGTAAGACCAGTACCTGGGCTTCAAATCAGCCAAGTGTCTTTTTAAAGCACCTCAGCTTATACTTGCACTGGGGGTACCAATCATCAACATGATACACAGGTTGTATGAATAATCAATATTTACAGCATACAGAACCTCCAGCTTTCATATACCTTTGCCATTATTGGCATGAGGTGCCTCTCCATCATCTCCATTGTTCTTGCTGGTAGATTTCACAAATTATTCTGCTTTCCCTAATCTAACAGAAACTGAGAAGCATGGTTTTCATTCTCAGGCAAACAATAAAACCCACAGTAGGAAAGGAAAAAACTGCCAAACTCTTCTGAGAGGGGTTCCCACCTGATGAATCTTCAAAAGCCCATAAATTCGGAATTATTTTACCTTTGAGTTGTCTTTTGGGGAGGTCCCCCCCTCCTGTTAACTATTGTATTAACCTTCTTAGATATACCACACCCAGTAGGATTTCCCTCAACTCTGATAATATCTTGACATACTTCTAGGTCTTTCTTTCCAACGAATATTCAAGCCTCCTTCCTAAGCATTCAGTTCCTTAGAATCTGGCCCCCAATCCATTATCATTTCAATATATTTCATAATAACTTGAATAAGGCACAGTATTTAAACAATTTTGATTCACTGCTTTCATTCCTTACAGGAAACATTGGTCTCATTCAAAAGAGGGGGAAAAAAAGTAAAAACTGAGATACTGTAGTGTGTGTGTTTGTGTGAGTGTGTGTGTGTGTTTGTGTGTGTGTGTGTGTGTGTGTGTGAGTGTGTGTGTATGTGGGGAGGAATGCATACACTTTCAAGTGTATATGTACCAGATGGGATATTTTTGACTGAGAAGAGAAGTGAGGCTTTTATTTTCTTAGCATGTTAAGTTAGGTGCTACCCTTCTTGTAGTAAATGAATTTAAACCAGGAATTTTGTTAAAGCCAATGTGTCCCACAAAGCAGCAGGTTATCCCTACATGTACATTTAAATTCAGTTAATTTATATAGTGAAGCCTGGGACTCTCCCAATGAATAAAGTATCCTAAATATTTATCTTGTTAAGGTCAAAACATTTAAAAATAAACATTTTTTGCTATGGACAAAGGCAAGTGGGCATTGCGGTTGGAGGTGATTGATGTCTCATTGAAAATAAGAATGAACCCAGAATGTTGTAAAGGAAACAGAAGTCCTAGGAGTGAGGTATATTCAGAATTAGAATTTTTTTTTTAATTGAAGTGTTAGTCACTCAGTTGAGTCTGAGTCTTTGCAACCCCATGGACTGTAGCCCCCCCAGGCTCCTGTCTATGGAATTCTCCAGGCAAAGATACTGGAATGGGTAGCCATTCAACAGGGGATCTTCCCAATCCAAAGATAAACCCAGGTCTCCTGCATCGCAGGCAGATTCTTTATAGTCTGAGCCACCAGGGAAAACAAGAGTTAACTTGCAATATTGTATTTCTTTTAGCTATACAGTTAATTCAATATTTTTATGTACCACAGATTGATCACCACAATAAGTCCTTATTGTCTGTCCCTATACAAAGTAATTACAATATCACTGACTCTGTTTTTCTCTGCTGTACATTATTAGTACATCCCCTTGAATTATTTATAAATGTATATACTTTATCCTCTTTACTTACTTTTTCCATTTCCTCACCCCCTTCCCTTCTGATAACCACTAGTTTGGTCTCTGTATCAGTGGGTCTATTTCTGTTTTCTATATTTGTTCATTTGTTTTGTTTTTTATATTCTTCATTTAAGTGAAATAATATGGTATCTGTCTTTGCCTTATCTCACATAGAAAATACCTTCTAGGTCCATCCATATTGTCATAAATTCCAAGGTTTTATTTATTTTTATGGCTAAGTAATATTCTATTGTAAACACACATACACACAACTTTTTTTTTATATGTTTATCTATTGATTGACACTTAGATTGCTCCCATATCTTGGCTATTGTAAATAATGTTGTACTGAAATACTGAGGTGCATAAAGCAGATATAAACAAATGAGGCTACGTGAAAATAGAAGCTTTTGCACAGGGAGTTCCCTGGCAGTCCGAAGGTTAGGACTCCTCATTCCTTCCTCACTGCTGATGGTCCAAGTTTGAACCCAGGTCAGGGGACTAAGATCCCACAAGCTGAACAAATCAAAACCACAATGAAGTACCACTTAAACTACTCAGAAAAGCTGCTATCAAGGAGACAAGAAACAATGATTCTCTGTTGGTGAGAATATGGAGAAAAGGGAAACCTTATGTAGTAGTGATGTGAATGTCAGCAGGTACAACCACTATGGAAAACAGTATGGAAGTGCCTCGAAAAGTAAAAATAGATCTATCATATAGTCTGACAATTCCACTTCTAGATGTTTATCTTAAGAAAACAAAAACTCTTAATTCCAAGAGATATATGCACCCCAGTATTTATTGTAGCATTGTAGCTTGAGTGCCAACCATTATTGTTGTTACCAAAAGAAAAAAAAAAAAGACTACCACTGTTTCTAGAACCCATCCTGAACTGGTTTCTATGAGTGAGTGTGTATGTGTGTGTGTGAGAGAGAGAGAGTTAAAAGAAAAGTTACACAGTGGCCATTTTTAGTATCTCAACTGATGGTGATAATGGCTACAAATATTCCTCAGTGTTTAATTGTGTTTATGTTGCATTATTATTGAATTATTTCCGATTTATAATTATTGGATTTGTTGAGTACTTGAAAGCTCCATTATGACTTTTTCAATATATGTGAAGATGAGTATTTTAGAAAAAAAATATACATTGTGGGGTAACCAACCAAGTGAAAGCCTAGAGCCATTGAAAACTGAAATATTAATGAAGAGATAATCTCAATTTTATTTGTGAGGTTATGAAGTCAGTTGAAACCAGTTTTCCAGTGGCAATGTTTCAAACTATAATAAAAAATGGCATGACCAGAAAAAAAATCAGTTGTGTAATATAGATGTCACATTTATCTTTGCTCTTACTTACTTCTAATAACTTAGAAAATCCACTGGGTGTGTTTTCATATATACATTCACTGACACCACTGTCATACAAGCAGTGACAGCTGGACGATTCATTCTTTCCTCATTGGTGGCTGAAAGTAATTCTTTTTTCTAGACGAGCTTATAATTCACAGAAAGACATATCAATCATCTGCTGTCTTGGATTGTATTGTCAAGGTATCAGTTTTCATATCAATCAGACTTGAATTTAAATCTATGTACCAGTTCATGGACAACGTTGGATGTGTTTATCAACATTTCTGATGTGCTTGTTTTTTTTTTAATCTATATAAAAAGAATATAGTGGGATAAAATTTTTAGAGTGCAGACATGTCATAAAGATTGAAGAATGAGCAAACTGTGGTGTGATGAGTGGTGTTTGTTGCTATTTAACCTACTTGCCTCTCTCTTCTTGTCAATATCATTCCCAAGGGTATTTATTGTCTTGGCTACATATTAGTTCCTATTGTAAGTTGTTGGAATTTTACACACTGAAATATGGCATCAGGAAGATTTGTTTGTTTCTTAACAGAGGTAAATCTTTTCATTCCGGTTTTTCTGGTTTTCTGTAATATTACTATTAGTATTAACGCCGTACAACTATTGTAAATTATACATCATTCAAGGACTACTTATTTTTCTGTTGTATTATTTGACTCTGGCTTTATTCAGTGTTAGATAAGTTGGTCAGAACTGCCTAGCCATGCAACGTTAAGGGGCATGTAATGCAAATTTAACAAAAAGCCATACAATTTGGACAGTTAACTAGGGTTAAAAAAAGAGAATGAGTTGTGTTGTTTCATATCATAATCAGCTTATGAAGCAGTGAATTAGCTGATGAATTACTTTGAGCTATCATAGTTAATGAGAGTAGTTTTTCATGAAGATTGTAACTGTGAAGAAAATTACTTTAACAGGGTTTTAAATAATGAACTTCTTGGATGTTTAGGAGTATTATTTTACTAATTGAGCTTTCTTTTTCTTTGCTCACTGAAATTGATTTCTTAGGTATAATAATTTATTGATATGTACTTTTTTGCACATGCTATTAATCTTTATTCTACCACTACTTATTAAATATTATTATTGTTGTTCAGTTGCTAAGTCGTGTACAACTCTCTGCAACCGGACTGTAGCACGCCAGGCTTCCCTGTCGTTTACTATCTCCTGGAGTTTGCTCAAATTGATATCCATTGAGTTGGTGACAGTATCCAACAATCTCATCCTCAGTCAACCACTTCTCCTACTGCCTTGCATCTTTCCCAGTGTCAGGGTCTTTTCCAGTGAGTTGGCTCTTTGCATCAGGTGGCCAAAGTACTGGAGCTTCAGCTTCAGCATCAGTCCTTGCAATGAATATTTGGAATTGATTTCCTTTAGGATTGATTGGTTTGCTTGTGCAGTCCTTGGGACTCTCAAGATTTTTCTCCATCACCAGTTCAAAAGCATCAGTTCTTCTGTGCTCTGCCTTCATCATGGTCCAGTTCTCACATCTGTATGTGACTACTGGGAAAAACATAGCTTTGACTTATGTACCTTTGACAGCAAAGTGATGTCTCTATTTTTTTAATACACTGTCTAGGTTTGTCATAGCGTTCCTTCCAAGGAGAAAGTGTGTTTTATGTTTATAGCCGAATCAGTGTCCACAGCGATTATGGAGCTCCCTCAAAATAAAATCTGACACTGTTTCCACTTTTTCCCCTTCTATTTGCCATTAAGTGATGGGACTGGATGAGTTTAGTACAAAGCAGACCTGGGGCTTTTCAAGTGACTGAGCAGTAAATCATCTACCTGACAATGCAGGTGCAAGAGAGGCAGATTTGATGCCTGGGTTGGGAAGATCCCCAGGAGTAGGATATGGCAACCTACTCCAGTATTCTTTCCCAGAAAATCTCATGGGCAGAGGAATCTGGTGGACTATGGTCCATGGGGACTCAAGGAATTGGACGTGACTGAGTGACTAAACAATAAAGCCAACCTATTAGATATTTATTGTTGATATAGAAAGATAATAAGACAAGTTGGATATTAATTTAGTGATATGAAAGTGACAATGAGAATGTAAGTGGCCAATTTTGGAATGAGAATGGACTGAGGATTTATACACTTTAAACTTGTAAAATCATAAAATGGAATCTTGACATGTAGATGTAATTAGATTTAACTACAAATATTAGAACTACCGAGGCATACAAAGAGACAGTTTATCTTTGTTGTACATAAATATCATTGGCCATGGCCTGCTGTAGGAGCCCCAAAGCCATCAGGGAACAAGGCTGTTTTTCTTTCTGTTCCTGGATCGTAAATTATTCATAGCTTCAATTGTCAAAATTATTGCATAAAAAGGGCACCAAACCAAAGCCCACAGGCCAAATCCACCCTGCCAAATTCTGTGTATAAAGTTGTTTTGGAACACAGCCACCTACACTTATTATCCGTTTCCTAAGCCTGCTTTCATGATACAAATGGCAGGGTTACATAGTTGTGACAAAGACTGTAGGTCCTACAAAGCCAAATGTTGCTATCTAGCCCTTTATGATAAATAGCTTGCTGACTCATGATCTAAGACAGTACTATCTATTAGAGTATAGTGTGAGTCTTTAAGTGGGCTTATGAATCCATAAGGGTGAGGCTTTAAGCCAATAGGATTATGACATTATAAAAAGGCTGCAGAAATTATTTTTTCCCCTTTCTCTCTTTCTTTCCAATATATGAAGGTATTGTGAGAAGGTGAAAAAAGCTGTCACCAGAACCCACCCACATGGACACCCTGATCTCTGGCTTAACAGCCTTCAAAACTGTGAGAAAACTATATTTCTGTTAAGCCACTATATAGATTTGTTATGAGGGTCCAAATTCATTAAATAGACAAATATAAATATATACACCATGATCTCTACAGGTCTCAAATTAAGTTTTATTATATTGTCAGATTTGAGATACTATCTACAACAGAAAAGAATACTTAAGTTTTAGTTAATTTTAACACACTTTTATATTAAAAGAGTAGAGTTCAATCACCAATTGGCTTTTATTAATTTAGCATTGGTAAGTAAGTATTGTCTAAATTTTATTAATCATTAAATATTTTCATACTTTTTAAAATATAATTTTGAGCATCTGGTGAAACACCCATGGTTGCGTCACTCAGCAATTAAGGATTTCAGATACTCTTTTTTCTCACTTTCATGCAGAAGACAGAAAATCTGTATACTTGCTTTCCTAGCCTTTCTTGAATGTATGAGTTTCTTGGAAGCAATTCTATTCAGTTGAACATGTCAGTTTGGGGGAGTTTCTGAAAAGTGCTTGGCTTTTTCTGATGAGAAAAGATAATGTTTGTCTCTAGGTCTCCTAGTTCATTTGACTGTTAATTCAGGTACAGTGTTTACTACCAGGGCGGCTGTTTGTCAATAATGAAGCAAAGGAGATATCATCACAGATATTCCAATTCTAGTATTTTGGGTGACTGGAAAAACTTCAGTGCACATTTGCCTCTTTTCATCTTGGTATGAAAAAAAAAAGTCAAATATTTAAGTCATTGAATTTTAAATATTCTGTTTCATGCAGCCAGCTATTCTTAATCAATAAACCCAGTGCATAGTTTAAAATATTGCTTTACATTCAGTTCAGTTCAGTCACTCTGTTGTGTCTGACTCTTTGCAACACCATGGACTGCAGCATGACAGGCTTCCCTGTCTATCACCAACTCCTAGAGCTTACTCAAACGCGTGTCCATAGAGTCAGTGATGCCGTCCAACCATCTCATCCTGTGGCCTTCAATATTTCCTTATCCTCCTACCTTCAATATTTCCTATCATCAGGGTCTTTTCTAGTGAGTCAGTTCTTCACATCAGGAGGCCAAAGTACTAGAGTTTCACCTTCAGCATCAGTCCTTCCAATGAATATCCAGGATATTCATATCCTCCTTTAGGATAGACTGGTTGGATATCCTTGCAGTCCAAGGGACTCTCAAGAGTCTTCTCCAACACCACAATTCAAAAGCACCAATTCCCTGGCGCTCAGGCACAC
Organism: Antilocapra americana; assembly: GCA_007570785.1. Classification (NCBI taxonomy): domain Eukaryota; kingdom Metazoa; phylum Chordata; class Mammalia; order Artiodactyla; family Antilocapridae; genus Antilocapra; species Antilocapra americana. The sequence continues at coordinate 8,967,722 of ML660787.1, read as the reverse complement.
TGCTGCTGGTGGGCACTGACAGCAAGCACTGAGTCAGAACTACTGGTGAGATGAGAGCAGTAGGCAGAATGAATGTTGATATCCAGAGGGGTTTATATGGAGTTGGCGGAGTAGAAGGACATACTTTACATTAGAATTACAGAAATGGAAATTGTTGATTTTGATTCTGAATACTTCCATGTCTCCTGAGGATGCATGTGTCAAGAATAGTGGAGTAGGTTATCATTTCCTTATCCAGGGAATCTTCCCAATCCAGGGATTGAACAAACATGACATACATTTGCAGGTGAATTCTTTACAACTTGCACCACCTGGGAAGCCTTCTGAGGCTGATAAAAAAGTAAAGAAATGTTTGGAGAGAATTGCTCCTGTAAGATAAAGGCATGGTACTAATGCATCATTCAGAACAGCATTACTCATTAAAAAGAAGAATACAGAGAGCTTCCTCAACATGGAAGCTAGCATGGAAGAGTACCAAACAATAGAACTGAAAAGACTAAAGATCTCTTCAAGAAAATTGGAAATACTAAGGACATATTTAATGCAAAAAATGTGCACAATAAAGGGCAGAAATGGCAAGGACCTAGAAGAAGCAAAATAGATTAAGAAGAGGTGCCAAGAATACACAGAAAAACTATCCAAAAATGTCTTAATGACCCAGGTAACCACAATGGTGTGGTCACTCACCTAGAGCCAGACATCCTGGAGTATGAAGTCAAATGGGCCTAGGAAGCATTACTATAAACAAAGCCAGGGGAAGTGATTGAATTCCAACTAATCCATTTCAAATCGTAAAAGATGATGCTGTTAAAGTGCTGCACTCAATATGCCAGTAAATTTTGAAAACTCAACAGGGGCCACAGGACTGGAAAAGGTCAGTTTTCATTCCAATTCCAAAGAAAAACAGTGTCATAGAATGTTCAGACTATTGTACAGTTGCACTCATTTCACATGCTATGAAAGCAATGTTCAAAATCCTTCAAGCTAGGCTTCAACAGTACATGAACCCAGAACTTCCAGATGTAGAATCTGGACTTAAAGAAGACAGAGGAACCAGAAATCAAAATGCCAACATCTGTTGGACCATAGAAAAAGCAAGGGGATTCCCCCCCCCAAAAAAAAATCCACTTCTGCTTCATTGACCATGCTAAAGCCTTTGACTGTGTGAATTAGAGTAACTGTGGAAAATTCTTGAAGAGATGAGACTAGAAGATCACCTTATTTGTCTCTTGAGAAACCTGTATGCAGACCAAGAAGCAACAGTTAGAACTGGTACATGGAACATGGGACTGGTTGAAAATTGGGAAAGGAATGCATCAAGGCAGTTATTATTACTCAGCTTATTTAACTTCTAGACAGGATGCATCATACAAACTTCCAGGCTGGATAAATCACAAGCTGGAATCAAGATTACCAAGATAAATATCAGCAGCCTCCGATATGCAAATGATACAACTCTAATGGAAGAAAATGAAGAGGAACTAAAGAGCCTCTTGATGAAGATGGAAGAGGGAAGTGAAAAAGTTGGATCAAAACTCAACATTCCATTGTATATTCTTGCCTCCTTTGTCAAAAATAAGGTATCCATAGGTGCATGGATTTATCTCTGGGCTTCTATTTTGTTCCATTGATCTATATTTCTGTCTTTGTGCCAGTACCATATATCTTGTTGACTGTGGCTTTGTAGTAGACCTTAAAGTCAGGCAGGTTGAGTCCTCCAGCTCCAAATGGAGAAAGACAATCTCTTTAACAAGTGGTGCTGGGGAAACTGGACAGCCACTTGTAAAAGAATGAAACTGGAATGCTTTCTAACACCATACACAAAAATAAACTCAAAATAGATTAAAGATCTGAACATAAGACCAGAAACTATAAAACTCCTAGAGGAAAACATAGGCAAAACACTCTCTGACATAAACCAAAGCAGGATCCCCTATGACCCACCTCCTGAATATTGGAAATACATGCACAAATAAACAAAGGGGACCTAATTAAATAAACACTTCTGCACAACAAAGGAAACTATAAGCAAGGTGAAAAGACAGCCTTCAGAATGGGAGAAAGTAATAGCAAATGAAGCAATGGACAAACAATTTATCTCAAAAATATACAAGCAACTCCTGCAACTCAATTCCAGAAAAATAAATGACCCAATCAAAAAGTGGGCCAAAGAACTAAAGAGATATTTCTCTAAAGAAGATGTACAAATGGCTAACAAACACAGGAGAAGATGCTCAACATCACTCATTATCAGAGAAATGCAAATCAAAACCACAATGAGGTACCACTTTACACCAGTCAGAATGGCTGCCATCCAAAAGTCTACAAGCAATAAATGCTGGAGAGAATGTGGAGAAAAGGGAACTCTCTTACACGGTTGGTGGGAATGCAAACTAGTACAGCCACTTTGGAAAACAGTGTGGAGGTTCCTTAAAAAACTGGAAACAGAACTGCCATATGACCCAGCAAACCTACTGCTGGGCATACACATGGAGGAAACCAGAATTGAAAGAGACATGTGTACCCCAATGTTCCTCGCAGCACTGTTTACAATAGCCAGAACATGGAAGCAACCTTGATGTCCATCGGCAGATGAATGGATAAGAAAGCAGTGGTACATATACACAATGGAATATTACTCAGCCATTAAAAAGAATACATTTGAATCAGTTCTAATGAGGTGGACGAAACTGGAGCCTATTATCAAAAGTGAAGTAAGCCAGAAGGCAGAACAAAAATGCAGTATACTAATGCATATATATGGAATTTAGAAAGCCGGTAACAATAACCCTGTATGCAAGACAGCAAAAGAGACGCAGATGTATAGAACAGTCTTTTGGACTCCGTGGGAGAGGATGAGGGTGGGATGATATGGGAGAATGGCTTTGAAGCATGTAAATTATCATATGTGAAACAAATTGCCAGTCTAGGTTTGGTGCATGATACAGGGTGCTTGGGGCTGGTGCACCAGGAAGACCCAGAGGGATGGGATGGGGAGGGAAGTGGGTGGGAGGTTCTGGAAGGGGAACACAAGTACACCCAAGGCAGATTCATGTCAATGTGTGCAAAACCAACATGATAATGTAAAGTAAAAAGTCTTTATTGAATTTGTTACAATAAAAAAAAGAAAGAAAATAATTACCAATAAAAAAAATGAAAAATAAAACTCAACATTCAAAAAACTCAGATCATGGCATCTGATTCCAACACTTTATGACAAGTAGGGAAAAAATGGAAACAGTGGCAGATTTTATATTCTTGGGCTCCAAAGTCACTGTGGACACTAACTGCAACTCTGAAATTTAAAGATGGTTGTTCCTTGAAAGAAAAGGTATGACAAACCTAAATAGTGTATTCAAAAGCAGAGACATCACTTTGCTGACAAAGGTCCATACAGTCAAAGCTATGGTTTTTCCAGTAGTATGGATGGATGTGAGAGTAGGGCCATAAAGAAGGCTGAGTAGTGAAGAATTGATACTTTGAAACTATGATGTTGGAGAAGACTCTTGAGAGTACCTTGGACTGTCAAGGGGAATAAAACAATCAATCCTAAAGGAAATCAGCCGTGACTATTGTTTGGACGGTCTTATGGTGAAGCTCCAGTGCTTTGGCCACTTGATGTAAAGAGTTGACTCATTGGAAAAGAAATTGATGCTGGGAAAGTTTGAGGGCAGGGGGAGAAAGGAGTGACAGAGGATGAGATGTTGGATGCAATCACAAACTCAGTGGACCTGAGTGTGAACAAACTCCAGGAGATAGTGAAGGACATGGAAGCCTAGTGTGCTGCATTTCATGGGGTCACAAAGAGTTGGACTTGACTTGGTGACTGAACAAAAACAAATTAAGTGTATTTTTATCCAGATAAAAAAATAGAAAGATATTTTAGCCTCAAAAACAGCTGTCCAACTATGTTGCTTGGTTTTTCTTTCAAAATGGATTTTTCAAGCCATCTTCTCTCCATGTCTGCCTTATCACTGCTAGTTCTGATCACCGCCTGGCCTACTTAAGAATCCTCCAATTTTTCATTCTTCAGCATTCACTCCCCACTCAAATCCATTTCTTACCAGCTGCTAAAGAGGTGTCTTTAGGAGAATGGAGATCATGATCACTCCACTCCTTTAATCTTGCAATAGACACTGTTTCACTTAAAGTAGAATGTTTGTAAGTCATTCTACATAACAAATGTCTAGAAACTATAAAGACAAGTTAGAAAAATAAAGCAAAATAAAGCAAAGTGGGCAACAAAATAATATCAAACCCTAGAATTAAACCTGGATTGTCTGAAGTGACAAATACACCAACTAAATTACCAAAACAAAACACACCTTTTAATGCTTTTTGCACAACTGATATCTTTATCATAAGACCTATTCATTTTTCTGGGAAATGTCTCCAAGAAAAGAGAGAGTAAAAACAAAAAACATCGCCAAATCAGTTGCCCTGAATGGCATTAAACTCTCAGTGTGTGAAAATAAGTATGACATAGTTTATTACAAAATGGGTGAAATAGCTTCATGCAGGTTAGCAGAAAATCTTAGTTTGTATGTCAACATTGCTGAAAGCATTTATACAAAGGGAAAGCCAAGTACTCCCTGGTGTAATACACACCATGATCTATTGTTGGAACAAGAGTCTGAGCTGTAAGCCATTGGGAATGCAGGGAACAAAATTTGTTTACCCATGACTTTATGCAGATGCTTTATTTTTGCAAAACTTTTTTTCATTTTTCCTCTTGAAAGGTACTGAGATTTTTTTCACACAGTGAAAACGGAGTAAAACAATACTTCACCGGGGAATGTGTACGGTTTTCGATGGGAAAAGGATTGGTTCAGCACAAGGATAATTCTCACAATTTTGTATTCACTTAATTTGCATTCAGGAGTCTGAGATCAAGAATCAAGTTATAGAGTTGTGCTGTTTGTTTTTTTGGTTGATGGAACTGTGACAAGTGTGACTGCAGTGTGGAAAAAGGGACCAAGCAATTATGAGAAAATTATGAGACCTTGAAGTTATTAGCTGGAGACCTTAGTTTGTCAGGTCATATATTACCAGAGAAAGTTCCCAGACTCCTTTAATTTTATGTTACCAAGAATGTGCTGTAGTTATAATATGTATTAATGTATCTTTCTTCACCTCAATTTAAGAGCAACTTTGTACTGGGTACAATGCTACATCCTAGGGTTTTGTTGATGCATAGGGCTCAGTCCTTTCTTAGAAATTCTTGGTCCAGTTTCAGAAAGGAGAAATTTGAACAAAGAATAACAGGTGCTCATCACTCAATGACTCAAGTTGTGCTGCATTTGGTTGGAGAATTACTGATTGTTTTCCTTGTGATAATTAAAGAAGGGTCCATGGAGGTTGATACATGTAAGAAAAATATTCTGAAACAAGTTTGAAATAATTTTATCTTCAAGTGTAGCAAATAAGGAGGTAATAACAATATTAAGAAAAATAACATTGTTATGTGTAGGCTTTTGCTGTTCTATTTTCCTTTCACAATAAATAACATCTCATATATGAATTTTATTTGCTGAATTATCTAATCTGCCAAAGCTTACATGCCACATGTTCAGTCCAGATACCATCTTATTTTATATTCACTTTTCATTTGCAATGGATATGTAATTTAAATACCTGCGTAGATAATCTTTCATTAGTCTGATGGAAAAAAGCAACTTAAAGAAATTAACATGTCTCCTTTGTATTTAGCTTAAATATCAACTCAATGGACATGAGTTTGAGCTAATTCTTAGAGATAGTATAGGAAGCCTGGTATACTGCTGTTCATGAAAATCGCAAAGTATTGGACATGACCGAGCAACTGAGCCAAAACAATTTATCTGTTTAGTATAAATATTTATATGTTTCACTATATATACATACATACATTTTACAATATATATGAATATATTTCACAGTGTAGCACTCTCTGAATTCGTATCTACTGTTCCTGCTCTCACATGGCTTAGTAGGTGGCTTGCATTTTGCTATTGATCTATTTTTCCTTCCTTCTGCTTTAAAGACTTGAATAATTAGTTATTTGCATGTAGTCCTTTCGTATAACTAAATCAAGGACGAAAATGGAACCTACACTTTGTAGAAATGAAATCATTACAGTGGACCGTGTATTACTTATGAGTCCAGTCAGATGTATTCAGTCATAATACTTCCTGACACCTCTTTCTGCTGCTACAGAGTAAGGTCTGTGCTTGATGATGTATGACTCATGAGGATAGGAGGCAGAATTGATGGGAATGGAAATTCAGAAGGGCCAATGTTTGATTCAGGCTCCTAAAATTAAGCAGCCATGCTGATCAGCTCCCAGTATTACTAGCGAGGTTACAGACACAGCAAAATGCTGTTAAATTCATAAGACATAAATTTAATGAAACTACAGTCCTGCAGTCACCAGTGAGCATTTGTTTCCCACAGGACACAGAAAATAAGCAATCTTTCAGACCCATTCTTTCAATTAAGGAGATGGGAGGAAATCTGTTGTGCAGAGCAATTCAAAATGTTTTAAAGTGAAATAAAGTGGCTGAAAGGCACGGTCACTTGTGTCAAATTCAATCTTTTAACTGCAAATTTGACTGGTATGATGCTTCAGGATAGAATTAGAGATGGGGTGACAAGGTCTTCAGAGTCATTATAGAACTGAGAGAATTGAGACACACTTCTTCAGGTAAGACATGGAAATCACAAACCTTAGTTTTATGTTAGTGAGGCTAAAATGAGAAAAAAAATATGAAAGATCTGAAACATAACAGAGTAATAAATAAAAGGAAACGTCCTCTCCTCTTTTTTGCTAAACATTCCTTAGTAGTAATGGGGAATGAGTTTATTCTTAAAAACTCTGGAGCCATTCCCTAACTTTTGCCTGTTTAAATAATTATGTGATTAGAGAAACAACATCCCATTGAAGTAAAGGTGGAGAAAACTGTATGGTTGAATTTATATCATTTAAAGGAATTTTGCATGATAATAACCTAAATGGAGTCTATGGTTTATACAATGAAAGGCAAACCATAGTCTCTTTACATTTCAAAATTGGTTAAAAACATGGGAGTGAAAATTATGGTCCAAATAGTGATTACTGTTGATACAAAAATGTGTGTTTCCTAAGTGAGTAAATGGAGATATTCTATAGGCAGAAAGAATGTTTCTTATAGGGATAGATAAGATTACAGAAGTTGTTAAGAGCTGAAGGAACTTTCATAAAGGAATTGCATCAAAAATGATAATTAACAATGAAACACCTTCTACAAATCATCTAAACACTCAAGAAGATTAACAGAATTAAAAAAAAAAAGTTCCCAGATTTTCAGTGGCAGATAAGCAGACGATTTAGTTCAATGTAATTCAAATAACATGTATTAAATATTTATCAAATGGCAAATACTGTACTGGGCATAAAATAGTCATAAGACATTTTCAGTCACTGCCCTATAGAAGCTAATTTTCAGTGAGGAGGAAGGCAAGTTGGCCTATACTTCTAATGCCATCTTATTTTAAGTTTACTAGACGTTAAACTCCATGGAGCTAGAGATTGTTTTATGTTTTAATTTTGTATCATTATTTCATCTTAAGTGATAAATTTCAGTTCAGTTTAGTCTCTCAGTCATGTCCAACTCTTTGCAACCCCATTAATTGCAGCATGCCAGGCTTCCTTGTTTGTCACCAACTCCAGGAGCTTGCTCAACTTCGGTCCTTTGAATTGGTGATGCCATCCAACCATCTCATCTTCCATCTTCCCCTTCTCCTCCTGCTGTCAATCCTTCCCAACATCAGAGTCTTTTCCAGTGAGTCAGTTCTTCACATCAGGTGGCCAGAGTATTGGAGCTTCAGCTTCAGCATCAGTCCTTCCAATGAATATTCAGGCCTTATTTCCTTTAGGATGGACTGATTTGATCTCCTTGCTGTCCAAGGGACTCTCAAAAGTTTTCTCCAACACCACAGTTCAAAAGCATCACCACAGTTCAAAAGCAACACCGCAGTGCAATAACTCAATTTATACCTCACCTTATATAGCTGATATTGTACATATTGGATATTAAATAAAGCTTTACTGAATGACTAATCAAATGAAAAAGGAAGGATTCTGTTTAAGTGCAAAGAATTTTTATTTTGTATGGAAAACATCTTCAATTTCATACCACGGACTCTGTTAGTCAAGATATGAACATGAACATCCCCATCCTAGCTATATGAATCTTTGTACATAGGTACTGGTATGCAGATCTGTTCAGGACAATAGAAAATTAAAAAAAATAGACACGAAAATAAGGTAAAAATCAATAGGAATAGAAGTTCTAATATTTTTCTTCCCATTCACTTATAAAATTTTTGTGTGTGAAAAATTCACCCTGAGGTGAATGAAATCAGTTTTATTTTGTATTTGTTTTTTGAAGGAACAGTATGGGAATAAAAATATTAACTGACATTTATATGAACCAGTGTAAATTTACGGTGATTCATACTTTTTTATGTTTATAATCCTATAACTTAGGACTAGTGGGAGACATACCATATAATTGGTAAAACTGAGTAAACAATCTAGTTTATTCATCTGAGAAAAATAAGTCATGAAAACAACATACAAAATAACAGTTATAGTGGTATTGATTGAATCCTTGAGTAAGTTAATTCCCAATATGTAGGTAAAGAAAAAACCTTTCTGAAGTTAATAGAATAAATTTCCTGGCAAAATATATTCAAATCTTTAGCCTTTAAATATACTTAGTGTTCTATTTTACTACAGATTTCTCAAAGCCTACTTAAATAGCTAGTACTGGAGACAACATGGGGAATAAAAAGAAATGCATTTTAAAAATCAGTGGAACTTTGTTAGCAAATATAAAATGATTCTCTATTTGATTTTAAGTTTTATTAATGTTTTATGTAAGAAAAAAACTGATCATCTTATTTCACAATTCTTTAAAAGGTGATGTGATTGATAGAATGTTACCAACATAACCCAGTCAAATTGAAATAAGATAAAAGTTGTAGCAAAGTATAGAGTAATTGCATGCCAGTTACCATCTCTGTTATAAGGGCCAGGAGACTTCTCCTTCAGCCTCCTAAAAGAAACCTACTGCTTATAATACCACTTTATACCATACTTTTATTTTGTATGGAAAACCTCTCTGATTTCATATGGTCAACCTTGAAGATCCCATATGAAAAGATCGCCTGTTTTATTGGCATTGTTTGATCTTCCTTGCCTCTGTCATCTATTCTAGAGATCCTGTTTACCTTTAATTTTGAGTACTGCTTATCATAATACACTTAGGAATGGTTTTCATCCAGATCTGAACTTTGGCTGTTGGACTGATGGTACAACTTGGAAGTTGATGTTCTTCAAAAAAAAGTGCTCAAAACAGGGACAAGTAACAGGAAGCAAGCCCAGTACGCTTTGAGTATTCCCTGCATGAGTCTGATACCAGTATCCTGGGCCTAGCATCTCTCCAGCCAACGTACTTCTAGGCCCGACTGAGATTTGTCCCGAGGCTTTACGATACTGTTGCACATTAGAAAATTTGGTCTTGGGCATCTTTGACAGTAGAAAAAGTGGAATTTCCCAAATGGATAAAAAAACATGCAGAAAATGATTATCCATCAGATCTTTTTTTTTATTTTCCTGGCAATTGTTTTCTCTATTAGTCTTGTCTCAAGCCACACATGGTAGCCCCAGCACCATCAGGATTCCACTAACTTTATCATGAATAAAGACCTTAGAGGAACAGTATTGTTAAAATAGTCTCATAAAACTACCAGTATGGAGATATGTAAGTTTAAATTAAGTTATATGCGTATCTTTGAGTATCTACTGTGGCCAAGTAGATGCAGTTCTCTGATCAACAAGATCAGTTCAGTTCAGTTGCTCAGTCATGTCAGACTCTTGCGACCCCATGCACCGCAGCATGCCAGGCCTCCCTGTCCATCACCAACTCCTGGAGTTACCAAACTCATGTCCATTGAGTCGGTACTCTTTCTAAAACTAGCATGTAGAAGTTAAATATACCCAAACCAGATTTGCTATTTGATTTATTAATAGACAGGCTATTGCCGGTTGCAATATCTGTTATCTCAAATCAAAATAGATGCTGGGACAAAGGGAACTGTCGTTTGAATGGTACCCAGTTTCATGACAATAACACTCTTCCTGAAGAAGATCACTTGATACAGGCTGGTCTGGGAACATTTTCCTATGGAAGAATTTGTTTTTCCAAATGTTCTCTTACAAAATTTGTCATGTATCTAGCAACAATCCTAAAACACACCTGTTTTTCAAATGCAGTGACTGTTTCATTAATAGAGTTAGTATTTCCATCATTTTACAAAGTCTAATATTTGACATACTTAAGAAATTGAGACTACTACTAAGCATAAAATTTATGAACACCTAATAGAGATTTTTCCTACCCAAGTCATTTTTCCTAAGAGGCCATCCTTGTGAGCTGGGAATTAGCAAATAATTCATGCTTTATGGCAGTTTTTGCTTCTGAAATTCAGAAATCACAGCCGTTAAAGATGAAAAGACCTTTAAAATGACCGGTACATCAAGCTTCTGATTTCCTCCAAAAGCAGAAGACAGAAAGAGAAAGTTACAGTTACTGACCTTTATTCTAAATAAATTTCTGTAATATTAAAGTTCTAATGCAGTGTTGAAACAGAAAAGTACTTAAATTGCTGATAAAGACAGAGTTTTCAGACACTTGAAAAATATTTGCATTCTTACTATGGTAGTTTTACTTTTGTTTTGTTTAGATATTTTTAAAGTTGAAGTAATGTTGATTTGCAACATTGTGTTAGTTTGAAGAGTACTACAAATTGATTCAATTCAGTACACAAACACACACACATATATGTATATACATATATATATATATATATTATTTTTACAAAATACTGATTATTAACCCCTATGCTATATGGTGTGTTCTTGTCTATCTGTTTTATACATAGTAGTGTATCTTTTCATCCAAAACTTATAACTTATCTTCCCCCTTTTCCCTTTGATAACCATAAAGTTTGTTTTCAATGTTTATAAGCCTATTTCTGTTTTGTAAATAGGTTCATTTGTAACATTTTTTATATTCCACATATAAATGATATGACATTTATCTTTCCCTCTTATTTCACTAAGTTTGATAATCTCTAGGTCCAACCACATTGCTGCAAATGGCATTATTTCATTCTTTTTATGACTGAATAATATTCCATTTATATCCGTTTATATGTATCTTCTTTCAATTTAATTTATTTTAAAGGTGCAATTTGAATTATTCAGGAGGCTTTACTTAATAGCAGAAACAGAAAATACTTAAATGGGATTTGGGAATTCCCAGGTGGCTCAGTGGTATAGGAGCTGCCTGTCTATGTAGGAGACATGGGTTCAATCCCTGGGTCTGGAAGATTCCCTTGAGGAGGAAATGGTAACCTACTCCAGTATTCTTGCCTGGGAAATCACATGCATGGAAGAGCTTGGTGGGCTATAGTCCATGTGTTTACAAAGAGTTGCATGTGACTAGGCAACCAAGCATGCACAGCACAGTGGGATTTCAAGAAGTTTATTTAGAAAGGCAGTAAAGCTTATGACACACATTTAAGCAAAAAAGTACTTTTGTATGTGTAGAGCACCTTGATTGCTTTTAGGCTATTGATAAAGTAGCTTAATAAAAAATATTGTTTCCCATTGGCACAAAATACATTTAATAAAACATAATTCCACTTTATTTTTAACCTTTGTTTTCTCACCACAATGTGAAATTTCCTTATCTAAGTTGAAAACTGAAGAAGGCAAAATTTAACACACAAAGATAAAAATAATGAAAAAATACAAAAAAACATAAAGAAGGAGATAATTATGATGTATCCAAATCATTTGAAAATTTTCTCAAAGGAAAGTAAATGGGAACCTTGAACAGAATATCAGTATTGTGTTCCCTTGTGTCTTAAAATATACAGTCTTGTGAAAACTGAAATGCTTTTTAAAAAACAACATTTTTAGAATGATCACCAACTGTAACTAAAACAGGTCTTTTCATTTGCCAGACATGCAGCAAGCCAAACACTGAAATGCTGAGATTTACAGCAGAGAAAGGGTTTATTCATGAGGCAGCCAAACAAGATGGGAGAACAAATCTCAACGTTTCCTCCTTGAAGGGAATGGACCTGGAATACTTATGAAATAAAAGAAGCAGTGTTCTTACGTATGGGGAAAGGTGTTTGGAGACAGGGAAAAAGTGAGGTCATTGGAGTTCTATGTAGGCATATCTGAGTTGGGATGAATGTTTTAATATTTGGCCGTGTACTGTCAAAGAGTCACCCATCGGACGTCAGCACAGGCCCAGTGGTCCCAGCCAGTCTTAGCCAGTTGAGCACGAACTGGACACAGATGACTGCAAGTTTCCAGAAAATGCCTCTGGCAAACATCTGTTTAGGCTAGGTGAAGCTTGGAACATAGGCAGTTTGCAACAAAATAATTAAGATGGGCTTACTCAGTGAAGGTAGGCAGCAAGCATACAGGATTTCAGCAAACTCTTAAGACTTGCTCAGCAATTTCTGTTAGCAGTTTCTGTTAACCCTAAGGGGCATGGTTTCATAACAAACAAGAAGGGGTTAAAACAGTATTTTAATGATTAACTCTAGAAGTATTTTTGCTGTCCTTGGTGTAATCAAAAATGCCTTTTTCTATTTACTCCAGAGTATCTTAGCACAGTTGATATTTTTCTAGGTTAACTGAATAAAAAGATAAAGCATTCCAATATTTTTTCAAATATAGTAATTTCCTACCCCTGTTCAAAACCTTTCGATTATCCAAATGTACTTTTCAAAGTCATTATTTTTCTCCATTTCCCCCTTTTTTCTCCAACCTAGTGTTTCCGTCAACTGTCTAGCATAGGGAGCTACTGAGGGTCTCAGGAATTATCCTACAATGTTTAATTTGACATTTTTGAAAAACTGTTCTGTTTGAATTAAACAGCTTTTTCAATTCAGCTCCTAATTTTCAAGTACATAATTCGTGTTCATTTTTCATATTTCTTCTTAAATAAACATCACCTTGTCTGGGGACCTTAGCAGATGAGTCAATATTGTATTACTGCTTAAATACCTTTCCAGAGGGTGCTGTATCATAGTACTGACCATATGCTATTAACCCACCCATAATCTGTATTATTCCTTCTAGTCTCTAATTGAGGACAGTCTTATGTCTCATTTATTCACAGAATCTAAACACTGCTTGACACATAATGTGGGCTCAATATATAAATCCTTCCATATCATGTGTTGTATTTCTAACACATTGTGGAATAGGAATGAATTATTTGAAGACAATGGGAGTCCTTCCAAAGGATCTCAAATAAATTTGTTTCAGCTATAAGAATGTATCAAATTTGTCTATAATATCCAAATGCAAGTTATTTGAATCTTTTTGATTCATTATTAGCTATATAAATTATTTTCCTAACAACTAGAGAAACATATATATATATATATATATATATATATATATAAAGTTCAATTTAAGAATTTGAACTTCTCACTGGCTTTTAGAATTCTTTCACTCTGCAATCTAAAGGATTTATTAAAAATAATTATATTTCATCACTGTGTTTCTTTGGAATGGATTTCATTATATACCTCAGCAGAAGTGCACAACTAAGCATCATGCAAATTTAGCCTTCTCTGTGTGAAATACTACTTAGATTTAAGGTGTTATACTTAAGGAAAAGTTTAAAAAAACACAAAACTTTGTAAAACCTATTATACTTTTTCTCCTAAATTTCAAATTTTGGAATGTGACTCACAAAAAAATTGACAGATTATAAACTGACAGTGTCTGCTTCTGTAGTGTGACTAGCTCAGTATGTCACTTACACAACATTTCATGTTATCCTGATGATGCCATGTGGATTTTGTAAACATTGACAGTTATATTTGTGATGGTTGTGCTTAACAGTTTAGCTAACCTGGTTGTGATGTAGCAGTGTTTTCAACCAAATATTCATCTTCCTACCTGTTGTGTCATTTTCAGTAAGAGAATTCTATTATCCCCTTCTCTTTGACACTCTTGCCTACATGACTTATTTTGGCCAGGAAAATTATAAGCCCAAGAAATGGGCATGGTGTCTTTTCTGAGCAGAAGCTGAGTTACCTCATGGCTAGTCAGGTTTATTTTTCTTTTATAACAATACTAATGATGCCCTGAATAAGGGCTTCTACACAACTGTGAATTCTGAGAAGATGGCATGAAGCAGAGATGTAGTTGAAAACTTGAGATTTCTCCTTCCTACTAGCTGTGTGAACTTTAACTCATCATTCTAGACATGAGTGATGATACTTTCTCATGTCATTTTTATAGATAGTTAACTGAATATGAAAAAATTACCTTAACATCTAGAAATATGTGTATAAGCAATAAATGTTGGAAATCTCCTTAATTTTGAAATTATTGGAAGAAAATCACTCTAGGTTTTCTTTTAGTATTAATTTATAAGTTTCTAGCATTCATAAATCTATATAAAATAATGCAAAGAAATATCATATAAATTTTTAACAAATATCAGTATTTATTGGGCTTCTCTGGTAGCTCAGACAGTAAAGAAGCTGCCTGTAATGCAGGAAACCCAGGTTCAATCCTTGGGTCAGGAAGATTCCCTGGAGAAGGAAATGGCAATATTTATAACTAATAAAATGATTAGGATTAGTGTAATATTATTGTAATAATAGGGCTTGCCTTGTGGCTCAGATGGTAAAGAATCTGCCTGTAATGTGGGAGACCTGGGTTCAAACCCTGGGTTGGGAAGATCCCCTAGAGAAGGGAATAGCTACTCACTCCAGTATTCTGGCCTGGAGAATTCCATGGACTGTATAGTGCATGGAGTTGCAAAGAGTCAGACACGACTGGGTGACTTTCATAGGAATATATTTATATATTTAAATATATATATTTATATATATATAAAAAGAAAGAGAGAGACAAATAATAAGTAGCTATTATTACTATGTTGTATTTCTCTGCTCTATTTGAATCTAAAACAGACTATAAATTCATATTATTTCATCCCAAAAAGCTTGTCTAAAATTTACTGCATACCTAGTACAATGCAGTTATCATCGGTAACAAATTAACAATTACTTAAACTCAGTTAATCTTTCATTTCGGTTAATATTTCACTCTTTAAATTCAGTTAAATTTCACTAATTGTTTAAAAAATAGCTGTGCATTTGATTTTTTATGACCAGGATAAAAATAAGACCTTCAGATTATATCTTTTCCTGTTTCTCAGTCTATTTTTTGTGCAATTTTAGAAAAAAATTTTACATTAAAAAATGTAGAAACAATTGAGCATCTATTTACTTGGAATCTAGGTTCAACTGCTAGTGTTTTGCTACATTTAATAAATCTATCTGTTGAATTATCTGATTATGTTGCTAAACTATTTTAAGGTAAATCAGATAATTTTAATAATTTTTATTAAATAATAAATAATATTTAATTGTTATTTATAATAATGATTTTAAATCTTTAATAATTTGTAATACCTATATTCTTTATGTTGTATACCACAGACACCTAAAGTTAATATTTCTAATATCTAACACCTCATTCGTTTTAATATTTCTGAGATGTTGCTACTTAGCTGGGATGAAAATGCAGAGAAATATATGCTGGACAGTGAGGGATTAAAGAAAAGAAATGTTTGTGTAAGTGTCTGCCTTCAGCCTTGCCTTCTATGGCACCCATGTGCTTAGTTGCTTAGTCATGTCTGACTCTTTGTGACCCCATGAACTAATGTAACCCACCAGGCACCTCTGTCCATGGGGATTCTCATGGCATAATACTGGATACATAGCATAATACATTGTGGCAATAATACATATACATGATACATTATTAATGTAAACATTGTGTACAATAATGCATAATACAAATGTATACAATGTTATATACAACAATACGTAATAATAATGTATAATCATGTATAATTCATACATTATAATAATGCATAATACATACTACATGGCATAATACATTATGAAAATAATGGAGTGGGTTGCCATGCCCTTCTCTAGGCGTGGCACCCATGTGCACATGTTAATACAACCAAATGTGAGATAAAACCCTTAAAAATATCTTGGAAAGGAAATATGTAACAAGTGCATGTTGTTCAATGTAATAGACTATAATGAGAATAGAAAAGGTACTCATCATTGTCAGGAAGCCACCAAGAATATTGAAAATGGACATTGAACCCTTCAGAGCAGAATAGTGGTTCTTTGGAGAGGGAGATAGTGTGATAGGAGAAAGTTCAGTGACATGCATGGAAGGGGAACCATGTATATAAACACGTGGCCTTGGCCTTATGAGGTTTCTGGTTTTATTTTTTGAGACTCTAGTATAAAACACCAGAGGTGGTAAAATGGCCTGGCAAGAATTAGAATATAATCCAGTAACACAAAGCTAGAGAAAAGTCAAACTGGAGCCCCATCAGTTGTCCCTCATGGATGTACTTGTTGCAGAGTAGATGGGTACCCACTGTCTGAAAGCTTGGAAAATAAAGATGAGATACTAAGGCAGTTCCTTACATGCTGTATCTCAAGGATGAATTTGTGAATAAGGTATAAAAAGAAATAAATCTGGAAGAAAAGTTAGTGAAATCCAGAAGATAGAAATGTGGAGACAATGTTATTTTACTCCAAATGTTTTTTGGGTTCAAAAAACACTGCAGATGATGACTGCAGCCATGAAATTAGAAGATGCTTGATCCTTAGAAGAACCAACTAGATAGCATATTAAAAAGCAGAGACATTACTTTGCCACCAAAGGTCTGCCTAGTCAAAGCTTTGGTTTTTCCACTAGTCATGTATGGATGTGAGAGTTGGGCTATAAAGAAATCTGAGCACCATAGAATTGATGCTTTTGAACTGCGGTGTTGGAGAAGACTCTTGAAAGTCCCTTGGACTGTAAGGGGATCCAACCAGTCCATCCTAAAGGAGATCATTCCTGGGTGTTCATTGGAAGGACCGATGTTGAAGCTGAAACTCCAATACTCTGGCCACCTGATGAGAAGAACTGACTATTTGAAAAGACCCTGATGCTGGGAGGGATTGTGGGCAGGAGGAGAAGGGGATGACAGAGGATGAGATGGTTGGATGGCATCACCGAATCAATGGACATGAGTTTGAGTAAGCTCTGGGAGTTTGTGATGGACAGGGAAGCCTGGAGTGCTGCAGTCCATGGGGTCGCAAAGAGTCAGACACGACTGAGCAACTGAACTGAACTGAAAGACAGTGTTAAAATAAAATTAATCCATTATGCTTATGTTTAGAAAGGGTGTTCTTTCCTTCCTGGCTTATGGTAGCTCAATAGAATTCCTTACATATGGTTGGAAGTGGCAGTGCATGGTGATGGCTGCTGATGTATTACATTAATACTTTTTAGAGTGACAGCACTCCTGATGATGAATTATACTAATATTTCAGTTTATCACATGAGGAGAAGTCTGATGATGCATTACCACAATATATCATCAAAGCAGTTGTATTTATTTTGTTGCTCACTAATGTAAGTCAAGTCAAAAAATTCTGTTAAAAAAGCAAATCTTTAAGTCCAGAATGGCTTTCAATCTGTTTGTTTGAGAGGGAAAAAAAGTCTTTAAAAAAGGGCATGACACTTGTAGTTACTATAAAAGCTGAACATGACTACTGAGAAATCATTATTTTGCTTTAGTGCTTAACATGTGCATCTGATACCTTTATTTTTAAAGGTCATAGTACATTATGAAATTCTGCTTTATATCTGCATATACATTTTATATCCATATACAATCTATATACATATATATTGGCATAACAAATGGTATATCCACTGTATCTGCAATACCTTTCATATTCTGACAGAAAAATCTGAATGAGGCTAAGGATAGAGATAATTCTTTATTACATAATTCAGGGACAGTGATGAATAAATTGAAGCCAAAGTGTTTGTATTGATTGACTTAAGAAAACTAAAAAAAAAAAAAAATCTATTATACAATGAGGAATTAGCTCCTGAAAGTACCTTATTTTCTCCAGTAAGCAAGAAAACTTTGATACAGATAATTATGTGATTAAGGGAACTAGAAAGAATGATTTGATACTGGATATTGAAGAAAAATTGAGATATATTGGCAGGGTGGGCATTTTAGGGAGGGCAGCAGAAAAACTGAATGTTAGGGAGAATGGGAAACCTGTACTAGCAGGATGTTTAAACCCATCAACTGTGGCTCCTAAGATCAATTTGCACTGAATTTAAGATTGATTCCTGGAGAAGGGAATGGCAACCAACTCCAATATTCTTACCTGGAGAAGTCCATGGGCAGAGGAGCCTGGAGGCTCCAGTCTATGGCATCACAAAGAGTCAGGCATGATTGAGAGACTCACACTTTCACTTTGAGAGGCTTCCCTTATAGCTCACTTGGTAAAGAATCCGCCTGCAATGCAGGAGACTCCAGTTCAATTCCTGGGTTGGGAAGATCCTGTGGAAAAGGGATAGGCTACCCACTCCAGTATTATTGGGCTTCCCTTGTGGCTCAGCTGGTGAACAATCCACCTGAAATGTGAGAGATCTGGGTTCAGTCCCTGATTTGGGAAGATCACCTGCAGTAGGGAAAGGCTACCCACTCCAGTATTCTCTAGGTGAGCCTAGAGAATTCCATGGACTGTATAGTTTCTTGGAGTCGCAAAGAGTCGGACATGACTGAACGACTTTCACTTCACTTTCACGAAGATTAATTATCAAGGGCAATTCCAATTGTAAAATATATTTATAAATGAAAATTATCAATAAGAATTTGGACTG
This sequence comes from Antilocapra americana, assembly GCA_007570785.1. Classification (NCBI taxonomy): domain Eukaryota; kingdom Metazoa; phylum Chordata; class Mammalia; order Artiodactyla; family Antilocapridae; genus Antilocapra; species Antilocapra americana. Next base: position 8,948,875 of record ML660787.1, on the reverse strand, counting down.
AGAATTAGTGCACAGAGGGAGGTTCAGTTATATTTGTTGCCTTCATTTGACTTAGCAAATAACACATTTAAATATTAATCTAAATATATGGAAGATGAAGGTTTATTATTTCATACTTTTTGCCTCCTTTTAAATGTCAGTTCCATGAAGCACAATATTTAGTCATATAATGATGTCAGTGAATAGGTATGAACTTATTAGTGTATATCTATTAAGCTGGGCTTCTGTCAGTGGTAAAGGATCCACCTGGTAGTGCAAGTTATGCAGGTTCAATCCCTGGGTCAGGAAGATTCCCCTGGAGAAGGAAATGGCAATCCACTCCAGTATTCTTGCCTGAGAATTCCCATGGACAGAGGAGCCTGGTGGGATACCGTTCATGGAGTTGCAGAAGAGTTAGACATGACTTAGAGACTATAACAACAACAGCATCGACAATCTGTTAAGTTAGGAAAACTGACAAAGGAGAACTAACAAATGTAAGAGCCTTAAGTCTTGCAAATAATATTATAGTAATTTGGGGAGCTAAATAATAGTATCGATAATATAATGACAATAAAAAGCTTTGCTATGTAAAGTGCTGTGAAGTTCAGAGTGCCAGTGTTTGAGATTTCGTTTTGCTTTTATATTGACTCTGGAAGATGAGTGGCACTTGGGATAAAATCTTGGGCTTTGAATTTCAATAAACCTGAGTTTTGAATCTCAGCTCTTTCATTCATCATATACATGGTTTTGTGTTCGTTAAGTGTGTACATCTTTTAATAGCTCCAAAATTCAATTGCTTTATCTGCAAAACAGAAAATAGAAAGAATATATACCTAATAGAGATTGTGTGGACTTAAGGGGATAATATAATTTTTAAAGGTTTACTGCCATGTTTTCGGCATTGAAAGTGCTCAAAACATACCATTACTGTCTGTGTCTTCTGCATTTTTAAATCAGAAAATTAAGGGCCAATTTTTGGCAAGGGAACCTGGAAAGGAAAAGTGAACTGCAAGCTATTTTAATGATTCTTACTGATGCACAATTATGTCTCTCAAGCAAACTAAATCAATGTTACTGTTGGTAGCAATGGCTTAGTTTGTTCATTTGTTTGCTTTTCTGAAATAAAGAGCTCTGTGAAGTTGTTGGCTATATTCATTCAGGGAAAGCTTCTAAAATGAGAGAGATTTTCTATCTTTTCTAAGAATTTTGGTCGGATGACTTGTTGAATTAGAAATTAAAGTTTGCTTTTTCTTTTTGAATATAAAACTTGACTTGATCAGTGGAGATATACCTATAATAATGTATTTTCCAAGCTGGAATAGAGCTTGGGGTTGAAGATGGAGAGGTGACAGAATTGGGGTGAAGGGAAGTGAAGCGTTTACATAAAAGAGAAATATGTATTCATTTCTGAAGGGATTCACATAAGGCCCACTAGAAATGGATTTTTTCCCCCCAGAATATCCTGAAGGTGGGATAGTGCCACCTGGGAAGCCCTGTTTCCATATCTCAGCTGTTGCAAAGAATACAGTGATGAGGGTAGGGGTACAGATATCTCTTCAAGATCCCAATTTTGTTTTATTTGGATATACATCTGGAAGTGACGGATCATACAGGAGTTCTATTTTTAATTTGTTGAGAAACCTCCATACTGTTTTTCACCGTGGCCCCAATTTATATTCCCAACAGTGCACAGAGTTTCTTTTCTCTACACTCTTTCCAACACTTGTTATCTCATGCCTTGATAACAAGGATCCCAACAAATGTAAGGTGATGTCTCATTGTGGCTTTAATTAACGTTTCTCTGATGATTAGTTCTCCTCTGAACTGATTAGGTATGTTCATGTCATTCATATATATATATTTTCACATACAACTGCACAGAAAAAGGAGCAGAAAGAGCCCTCAAAAGCACAGGATTTAAAGCAAATTATATTTGAATTAGTAAAAAAGTCTATTTTCTTATAAACTAGAAAGGCTGAGTACCTTGATAGTTAGCAGTACAGAATGAATTACCGGTTGGGCCGATGTCAAAATCGTGTAAATTTTTGCATGGACTTAAACAAGTTATTTAATCTTCCCACCCCTTAGTATCTTCACTCATGAGATAATATTAACAATATTTATAATAGAGAACTGTTAGAATAAATTAATTACTATAAACACATAGTGTAATGCAAGTTAAATATTTATAGGATACTGTGGATGAAATATTAATAAAATAATTATTGTTGCTTATGAGAGTAGAATTGCTATGTGATATCAAGTGTTGCTGCCGTGCTCAGTCGCTCAGTCATGTCCCCCTCTTTGCGACTCCTTGAACTGTAGTCTTCCACGCCCTCTGTCCATGGGATTTTTCAGGCAAGAATACTGGAGCGGGTTGCCATTTCTTCCTCTAGGAGATCTTTCAAAGTCTGGGATTGAATTTGCATCTTTTGTACCTACTGCAATTCAACTGGATTCTTTACCACTGCTTCTGGAAGCCCTATAATACCAAATAATGATAAATTATTAGAAGTAATATCTGCAAGTGTCAACCAGGACTCAAGGACAAAAGGAATGTTTCTCATAATTATTTTATAATAATTTGGAATGATTTATTTTCTGGTCATTGTCTACTCTATACTTGTAAAACTGTATCTATACTGCTTCTATAAGTTAATAAAAAATAAGCTACAAACCAGAATGGAGTACTTGCATGATTTTATTAGTAAAGTAAGCAATTATCTGTTTTCTTTAGGATATAATTTCTGTGAAAACAGGATAATAAATCAGTTCAGGAAAATGCAGCTCTGTTTTTAGTCTGGGCCCTTTTATTTACTATGTAGAGATTTAGAATCACTATTCATACTGTCATTATAATGACAGTAGCTTGTCTAAATATTTTGATAATACATTTGATCTCAGACTATGAAAAATCTGAACAATTGTTAATTACAGTTGATTTCAAAATAAAATTTCTTTCTAAAAATGATCTTACATATATGTAGGCAATTCCTTAACATCAGAATTAACTTACACTGAGCAACTGCCAAAATGATAATTCTCAGATAATTAAAATGTGAATAGTAAAAGAATAAATATGCTGACAAAAATTTTTGAATAGGTAAGTTAAACTGCTTGCTATATGTGTTTTTAAAATGTTGGCTTTTCAATACTATGAAAAGTCTCCTAAGGAAAGTCTTCTGATGTCTGTACTTTTAATTATTCAGATTTGAAATATTTTAGGAGTGAATATTTATTACAAAATATAATCTTTAAATACTTTATGCAAATTAAATTACACATAAAATCTATGTGTTTTCTCCTTTCCTCTCTAGAAAATAAATTGTGTTTTAATTGCATTAGAAAGGACATAAGTTAGATGTTAGGAAACATGTTTTACTGTTTCAGATTACAAACGGTTATAGAATGTTTGGTCTTGAAAGGACCTTTGCAATTATTTAATCCACTCTCTCCACTTTACAGAGGACAGAGCCAAGTCTTCCATAGTTACTTGCAGCAAGTCAGCTTAGCCATTTGCAAAGCTAGAAATGGAAATCAGTCCTTTTTTTTTTTTTTCTTTCCAAGTTTTGGAAGAAAATTGTATCCATTTTGTAGTGTGCACAATTTCTGACACTATTTACACAGTTGTATTCAAATATCTTTGAGATGAGGGTGTTTGTGGTCAAAGAGTGTTAGATTGCATTGTAGGGCATTTTTCTTTAACCCAATTTTCTTTAATGAGATTAAATTTGCCTCCATGAAAGTGACTGTGTTTTTCCCTGCCAGCCTGCCATTTCAGCCACAGGCTAGAGAGGATGGAATTTGATAGTTAACAGCATTTTGAGACCCACTAGTTTCTCATTAAATGCTGGTCAAATAGGACTTGGAGAAGTTATTAACAGAAATAAAGGAATAAATAGCTCTGTGTTGTAATAATTAAGTTGTATGTCGGGTAGAAGGAAATCACAAATGGGAGCATCATAAAATGTTGATTAGTGAAATAGGTCTCTGTGTGGCGGTGAGCATGCCTCTGTCTTAAATTGTTAGCGTTAAACAGTATATTTAAATGAAAGAAAGAAACACAGCTGTTAGTGTTCCATATAACCATAATACAGCAGTTGTGCAGCTATTTGAGGAACCAGAGTGTGACTTAAATTCTGAGCGCTGGTCTGTTCCCATGCAAGTAGTGAGATAACATGCTCTACTTCTTAGACTTTGAGTCAGACACTAATCAGATTAGACAGAAGAGGAAAAGCCTCATCAGTTATGCCCTTGGGGGCCTCATTTCGGTTTTATGTTTTCTGAGCGTCTTAATCATTTGTCTCCTGTGTCTGATCCCCCAAATTGTGTTACCATACAGATTCTAGGGTAGTTGTATTTAGTTTAGATATTTCCAGATTTGTAGTCTGCAGAGGTCCTAACTCTACTTAATCGTCAAACAGCCTAAGGGAAGCTTCCTTCTTAGGTGCCTTAGGCAAGTATACTGATCTATCAAGTTCTTTTTCCCCAGGGATTTCTATAATGCTTTGGAGAGTACTTGCATATTCCCCAAGGACCTCCTGTTTGCTTAAGATCAAGATGCTTGCTTCTAAAAGTGTGCCGGTTAGAAATATGTGCTCCAGGTCAACTCGCCAATTAGGGATGCAGAAAAACTTTATCTGGTGCTAAAGTCTGAACTGAGCTGGAGGGTCCCTTTTGCCACAGGTCAAAGATTTGGCAACTAAGATTTGACCATAGCTCGTTTTTCACAAGCAGAAACAAGAGAACACTATAGAATTTGCCTGAAATTGTTCTCTTGACTTCTATCCTATCCTGAACCGCAGACTCTGAATTTCTCATTATATTATGTCTCATACATTGATTTACGTAGTGTCAATGACATGCCTCCATCTTTGTAGGCAGCGGAGCTCAGTTTAAATCGTACTTGACTGCCACTCATATAATCACAGCATGAAAGGAGACCAATGACAGCTTATTGGATTCTTAAATGATACAGAAAATGAAGTAATCAAAACATTGTCTGGGGTTATTGTTAAGCCTGCTGAGTAGAAAGACTGCTGCATATTATTGAACTTTCACATAAGAAAGTATTGCTGTATGCGCAGAAAGACCAAATGATAACAGGGAATTAGGGTGCAGACAATTAAACACACCTGGTGGTAATAAATTTGCTCTCAAGTAGCTCTAAGTAGCTTCTCTTCCTGTCGTCCCATTAATAGTTGATTTTCTGGTCAGGCGCACTATTGATCGATTTGCACTGAAGCCATTTCTTCCTCATTAGCTACCCAAACTTTTCTTTGCCTCAATTTTCCTCAAATACAAAAGCCTTTTACAAGATTATAGAAGAAGAGTTGCTTGGCAACGATCTCATTCCTATAACTGTCATGGTTGAGCACACAATGTCACCTTTTTGGCAGGGAGAAGTCAGATGTTTTACTATTCCCAAAGTTTGCTCCATTTAATTATAACATAAGATACTTAGTTATTTTTAAGTATATATTTCCTACATGAATGTTTTCAATTTTGGTAATTGTACATAGCTCTGTTGAGACAGAACAATGGTTTTTATCCTTTACAAATGTATCCAGAAACTTTTCCTGGTTAAAAAAATGCTAGCAAGAAATATGTCTGTTTATTATTCCCAAAATGTCTTTTCATACCCTAAATGAGAAATCTGGGCTCTTACAGTAATAATGGCCATCTACTGTTCTGTCCTCAGTGATAGTAAAATATAGACACTTATAGGTAAACAAATAGACTGCAGTAAATTCCTGTAACAATAGAAAATTAGTTTTCATAATTTTTTCTGTTGTCTTCTCACACCCATATGCCAGTTATATGATTTCTATCTGTTTGATGTAAGATATTCTATGGGTTTTGTGTATAGTAGGTAATTGTAATTCATAGTTACTCATGGACGTAGCTGTTAAGATGTTTTGTGATGACAATATAATTTTGTGTAAAATTGAATACACCAGGAATGAGATGTAGAAATAAGACAAAAACAAGTTGGAAATCATATACATAGTTGACTTTGGAAAATGTAAGGATTAGAGGCACAGAGACTTGCATAGTTGAAAATTCTAGTGAACTTTACAATGAGCCATTCCTATCTGTGGTTCTACATCCACAGCTTCAACCATAGGCAGATAAGATAGTGTGGTGGTACATATTTGTTGAATATAATCTACATATAAGTGGACCCACAGAGTTTAAAACCAATGTTGCAACAGCTCAGGAGTCAACTCTACAGCTGTTTCAAGGCAATAAAGCATATATATATATATTTTTGTTTAACAGACCATAAGTTTCCTGGCTTGGCTACACTTATTAAAAATAAAACAACTAAAGGTAAATAGAAACGTTCATATCTAACACTGGGGATGGGCTGACGTATCTAGTGCATTATTATGTCACAGAATTTAAGAGTGCAGAATTTAGGTTAAAAGCTCTACGCTAATAGCCTAACATTATGGGCCTCTATACAATCTCCTGTAATGTAGAACAATTTAGAGAATGTCATAGTTGTTTATCTATTTATTTATAATTATTTTTCATAAATTAGACAAATCAATCATGAAAACTTAGTAAATATCCTTGATGGTAAAAATCTAGATTCCCCTAATAAAATATGTTTTCAAAATTTTTCTTCTTTTATCAAATTCATTTACAATTACTTATTTGATAATTTTGCCTGCAGTAATTACTAGGTGACAGAGGGTATATACAATTGTGCACTGAGATTGCTCTTGTCCCATGACTTCCTTGAATGTTGTGGGAGGAATTCATGTGAATCGGTCCTTGGGGAGGCATAATTTTTCTCATTATCTTATTATTTGTTCAGGTTAGTGGCATTTTGGAAGACAAAGGGAATAAAATATGTATTCTATGGAAATATTCAACTGGGATTCCATGTTCTTTTTGTAAATAAGTATACTAGATCAATTTTCTTACCAATATTAAAAGAAGCATTTAAATAGAGATCTGAAGCTTAATTACAGTTAAAATTCTTAATGTTTCTGTCACTAGGTGACTAAGGAAGTATACTGTCATTCATGGAAAGGAAATTTCTCTTGTCATGTGCCTTCTTTCTGTGTTGTCTTGAAGAAATTCATTTAAATCATACCACATCAATGCATGAAAAGTAGACCAGGTGACATTTAGTATAAAAAGTGTGTTTCTTAGATGACCTAGTTTTCTAGGGAGGACATTCAGTGTAAAACATGTAGTTCTTAGATGATTAGTTTCCTAGGGAGGCTATAACAAGATGCCACCAATTGGGTGACTTAAGACAACAGAAAATTTTCTTTAGCAGTTCGGGAAGCTAGAAATCCAAAATCAAGGTGTCTGCTGTGTGGCCCTCTCTCTCACGTCTTTACAGGAGAGTACTTTCTTGGCCTCCTCCCATTTCTGGTACTCCAAAGTGTTCCTTGGTTTATAGCAATGTAACTCCAACCTATGCCTTCATCTTTTTTTTTTTTTTTTTATTGTTTTTGCCATACATTGTCATGATATCACCATGGGTTTACATATGCTTACCCTCCGGAACCCCCCTCCCTCCTCCCTCCCCCCCGGGAAATCTCGCTGTACCAGCCCCGAGCATCAATCCTGGGCTGGCGATTGATTAGACACATGACAATTAACATGCTTCAATGCCCTTCTCCCATCTCATCCCACCCTTACCCTCATCCACAAAGTCCACGAGTCTATTCTATACATCTGCGTTCCTTTTGCTGTCTCGCATGTTGGGTTCTCGTTACCATCTTTCTAAATTCCATATATATGCGTTAATATACTGTATTGTTGTTTTTGCTTCTGGCTTACTTCACTCTGGATAATGGGCTCCAGTTTCATCCATCTGAGTAGAATTGCTTCAAATGAATTTTTTTTTAATGCTGAGTAATATTCCATTGTGTATATGTATCACAGCTTTCTTATCCATTCGTCAGTTGATGGGCATCTAGGTTGCTTCCATGTCTTGGCTATTGTAAACAATGCAGCGATGAACATTGGGGTACACATTGCTCTTTCAATTCTGGTTTCCTTGGTGTATATGCCCAGCAGTGGGATTGCTGGGTCATATGGCAGGTCTATTTGCAGCTTTTTAAGGAACCTCCACACTGTTTTCCATAGTGGCTGTACTAGTTTGCATTCCCACCAACAGTGTAAGAGGGTTCCCTTTTCTCCACATCCTCTCCAGCATTTATTGCTTGTAGACTTTTGGATGGCAGCCATTCTGACTGGTGTAAAGTGATACCTCATTGTGGTTTTGATTTGCATTTCTCTGATAATGAGTGATGTTGAGCATCTTTTCATGTGTTTGTTAGCCATTTTTATATCTTCTTTGGAGAAATGTCTGTTAAGTTCTTTGGCCCACTTTTTAATTGGGTTGTTTATATATGCCTTCATCTTTATGTGATGGTCTCCTTGTGTTTCTCTGTCTTCTAAGACCCTTATTAATCCTTATGAATTTTGAGTAGAGTCTTAGAGCATAGCATCAAGACCCAGATCATCAAATTAGTCTAATGTGTTGACTGGATATTCAACTCAAATAATAGAAACTCTAGGCCTAGTTTTCCTGATTTTCTCACCCTATTTCCTGAAAAAGATATTTGGCTTACTAATATAAATATTTTTATAACTTTGTCAGAGTAGAATGTTTATTATACCCATGTACATCTTTTTCCTCATCATACTTTTCATTGGATGCTGACATTCATGGGGATAGTCCTCTTTCTTGCTCTTTTTATGTACTTTTACTAAATTAAATTATTCATGTGTGGGGTACAAATACATATAAGTAATAATCAAAAATATTAATGTGACAAGAATTTATTGTTAATTTTTTATTATTCAAGAGGATATGTAAAAATTATTGTCTTAACCATATGTCTAACTAATACCCTAAGACATTGAGACTGACCAACTTATGCACTCATATTCACAGAAATAAATTAATGGATAAATTGGTTGATTGATAGGCAGGTGAGTGAATTGTTGGATGAATCACAAACATATAGTTTGAGTGAGTCTTTGCCAATCAAATAGGTATCGATATTCCAAATAGCACATTATAAGCTAACACTGTAATAGATAGCTGCAGTCAGCATAGACTACTCTAGTACAAGGTTTCCCTGGTGGCTCAGATGGTAAAGAATCTGCCTTCAATGCAGGAGAAAGAAAGAAAGAAAGTGAAGTCGCTCAGTTGTGTCCGACTCTTTGCGACCCCATGGACTGTAGCCTACCAGGCTCTTCCATCCATGGGAGTCTCCAGGCAAGAATACTGGAGTGGGTTGCCACTAAGACCAGCGTTCAGTCCCTGGGTTGGGAAGATCCCCTGGGGAAGGGAATTGCAACCCACTCCAGTATTCTTGCCTAGAAAATTCCATGGACAGAAGAGCCTCGTGGGCTATAGGCAATGGGGTCACAAAGAGTTGGACATGAGTAAGCAACTTTCACTTTTCACTCTAGTACAAGGATTTTACAAGAATTTAAATTGATTTCCTAGTATTTGCTATATCCCAATAAAGTTTACATATGTAATTTTATTTCATCTAGAAAACACTTATTTTGAGGGCAGTAGGGCCATAATTTTCATTTACTTTCTCCTATGACCTGTGTACTTCCTGAGGGTATAAAAAGGTTATGGAAACATTCATTAAAAAGTTATAAATTCTGAGAATTTATTAATAATGAATTAATATGTCTCAGGACTGCTTATATTACCAGTGTGCTTTGGAGGATTCAGAATTCCTCTGGGTAATTTGCTTTGCTAAAAATATGTAGCTTAAAAATTCAGACCACTAATGTATTGAACTTTTCATCATCACATTTTAAAAATATTTTCTCTACAGACATTTAAATTGTGAAAAATCTCAAAGTAGAGCCATTAAAATACTTTCAGAAGTCATTAGGATACTTCCTCACTGCACATTCTTTATAATTATTTTGAGTTGTGGATCAGAATAGCAGTCATTGAATAAATATTGATTTCCCATTTTGTACACAGGACAATTTCATTCAGGTTGAATATTTTGATATTTGCACCCTAGTAACTTATTCTCTAATGAAATGCGCAGAGCTCCACTACAAAAATCTAGTATAGGAGAGTGTACTTATGTGGTAAGAAGTATATATGTATTTTTAAACTAACAAAACAGGAATCTAAGGGGTTTCAAGGAGGTGATGGGACTTTTACTGACTCTTGAAAGTGATATAGCATTAGGTAAGTTATAAAAAATAATACAGTCTCAAAATAATGAGATATCCTCATCTGTGTGGTCTTAGGGTAATATGGAAATCTATTTTATCAAAAGGAATGCTGTGTTTTGAAAGTTAATGAAAAATCAGTTGGAGTGGCTTTATGGAGGGTGATGAAAATGAGATAAGTTTTTGTATTATTAAGATTTGTTGGCCTGTTGACTGACCTGACTTTAGAATATGATATGTTCTAAGTACAAATAATATATGAAAATCATAAATATGTTTATCAATAGTATGTTTATTAATATTAAGTACTACTATTGATGTATTATAGTGATTAATTAACATACTAATATTAATATATTTTAATAGTATAGTAAAATAATAAATATAATTTTTTAAGAAGACAAATTCATAGTAACAGAGAAGTGATTGACGGTTGCTAGAGTTGGAGTGTGAAGGTATGGGAGAAATGGATGAACTTTCATTTTAAAATTTTAAATATATTATTTGTATAAATATCTGAAATATACCTTTGTATATACATATATATAAAATAGAACTTTATATAATATAGAGCTTTACATATACACTACAACTTTATTTCTCTGTTACTGCAAATTCATTCTTTACCAGAGTTGAATTTCTTACCTAAGGGTGAAAGATTTATAGATAGTTTAAATTTTCCATTTGGTTTCTATTTTATTAATAGTCTTTTTTTTTCACTTTTCATTATCTCTGATTTTATTATCTATTTTAATTTTTATTTTATTTTGTTATTTTATTTATTTTTTTTACATTATCGTGTTGGTTTTGCCATACATTGACATGAATCCACCATGGGTATACATGTGTTCCCCCTCCAGAACCCCCCTCCCACCTCCCTCCCAATTCCATCTCTCTGGGTCGTCCTGGTGCACCAGCCCTGAGCACCCTGTATCAAACATCAAACCTGGGCTGGCAATTGATTCCACATGTGATAATTTACATGTTTCAATGCCATTCTTTAGTATCATCCCACCCTTTCCCTCTCCCATAGAGTCCAAAAGACTGTTCTATACATCTGCGTCTCTTATTTTTACCTGTATTATAATGGCCTCACAGTTGGGGACATGCTTTGGTGATTTGTGAAGGCACGTAATGGTGTATGTTTGCAAGTGTTGAATGCTTATTGATATTTGATATTTCCTTAGCACACATGAAGGATTCATCAATGGAGACCATAAATTCCACCTGTACGAAGCCCTCTGAAGTCAGGTGATGGCTCTTAGCTGGCTGACTGTTTGACTGGTAAAGATGCCTGATCTCTCTCTAACTTGCTACCACAGATCAGTCTAGCCATAGCCTGTAACACTTAAATTTTTTTTATTCCCAGTACCATTCTCTATGTCTTGCAGATTCCAAAAGCTATGTTACACTCTTCTATTGGTTCTCCTAGGATGTTACTTAATTTGCCTGGGAGTGGTTGGACAAGGTACTATGCTCTATCAATAGAAAATAGTAGCTAAAAAAAAAATAACTCTCTACATTTAAAATATTCAAGTTACTCTGTCAGTCAGTCGGTTTGGTTGCTCATCATGTCCGACTCTTTGTGACTCCACGGACTGAAGCAGGCCAGGCCTCCCTGTCCAGCACTAACTCCTTGAGTTTTCCAAGCTCATGTCCATTGAGTTGGTGATGCCACCCAGCCATCTCACCCTCTGTCATCGCCTTCTTCTCCTGCCCCCTATCCTTCCCAGCATCAGGGTCTTTTCAAATGAGTCAGCTCTTCACATCAGGTATTGGAGTTTCAGCTTCAACATCAGTTCTTCCAATGAACACCCAGGACTGATCTCCTTTAGGATGGACTGGTTGGATCTCCTTGCAGTCCAAGGGACTCTCAAGAGTATTCTCCAACACCACAGTTCAAAAGCATCAATTCTTCGGTGCTCAGCTTTCTTTATGTCCACCTCTCACATCCATACATGACTACTGGAAAAACCATAGCCTCGACTAGATGGACCTTTGACTAGATGGACCTTTGTTGGCAAAGTAATGTCTCTGGTTTTTAATATGCTGTCTAGGTTGGTCATAACTTTTCTTCCAAGGAGTAACACATCTTTTAAGTTCATGGCTGCAGTAACTGTCTGAAGTCATTTTGGAGCCCAAGGAAATAAAATCTGTCACTGTTTCCATTGTTTCCCCATCTATTTGCCATGAAGGGGTGGGACTGGATGCCATGATCTTAGTTTTCTGAATGTTGAGCTTTAAGGAAACCTTTTCACTCTCCTGTTTTACTTTCATCAAGAGGCTCTTTTGTTCTTTTTTGCTTTCTGCTGGAGGGGTGGTGTCATCTGAACATCTGAGGTTATTGATATTTCTCCCAGCAATCTTGATTCCAGCTTGTGCTACCTCCAGCCCAGTGTTTCTCATGATGTACTCTGCATATAAGTTAAATAAGCAGGGTGACCATATACAGCCTTGACATACTCCTTTCCTGATCTGGAACCAGTCTATTGTTCCATGTCCAATTCTAATTGTTGCTTCCTGACTTTCATACAGATTTCTCAGGAGACTGGTCAGGTGGTCTGGTAATGTGCTGACCTCTTGGCCAGAATTAAGCTTGTTTGATTACTGTTTCCCTAATTTAGCTCTGAGATGACTTCACATTAAGTAATCAAAGCTCTACTACACCAAGAATTCATACTCTTTAAACTTGTATCATATTAATTACCTTCAGGTGAACATGCTTCTTGGTGTAGGGTTCCTAAAAGTTTATTTTCATTAAGATCTATAATAAGAATAATTTTGCAAGAGAGGGTAGAATTAGGATGTTTTACTCAGAAATTGCCAAAACACACTAAGTGGTTAAATGCACCCAGCTCTGTGCAATGATTTGCTTAACTGTGATGTGATTGTGAAGCATTTCCTCTGAGCTAACAGAAGACCTGTGTCAATGTTATCAGTTTATACTGATGTTGCTTTGTTGAGGAGGGTGATCTGTTCAATAATTTATGATCCTGGAATTGATATCTTCATTTCTAAAATCGCTACCATTTATAAGTGAGCTCTTAAAATTCACTGTTTCACTTTAATGCAGAATATACCTTTCTATTCTGATTTATGGTAGAGCAATGGATTATAAGAGTTCACTGATGGGTGAAGAGTGTCACCTAAATATAAGCAGTCTGTAGTCTAGCTGTTAATTATGAGCAGAATTAATTCATGACCAAATTGTATACTGTTATATAAAACTTTGGTTCTGAAAAAATATACAATAAAATTTAAGGGACTTCAAAGAACAGTTGCAAATTTTAGTGTCCAAAAAGTTAATGGCTTATGTAGTATAGACTTGAAGTTCTAGAAAAGAGTAATTAAGGTTGTCTAAAGACCCTGATGCTGGAAAAGATTGAAGTCAGGAGGAGAGGTGGACGACAGAGGATGAGATGGTTGGATGGCATCACCGACTCAATGAACATGGGTTTGGGTGGACTCTGGGAGTTGGTGATGGACAGGGAGGTCTGGTGTTGCTGCAGTTCATGGAGTCGCAGAGAGTCGGACACGACTGAGTGACTGAACTGAACTGAACTGAAGTATATATAAAAAACATATAAGATATTGAGCCCATCAAAATGGACAGAGACCTACTATAGATCTTACATTTGAGGTCCTCAACTGAACTTAATAAGGCAAGGTAACTGATTCAGAAAATCAAATATTAAGTAAGTTTGGACAGATTTACACAGTAGGAAGAATTATAGAGTACCAACAAGAAAGAAAAAAAAAGAACTGAATCATCACAAGAAATTTTTAAAATGTGTTGAAAAGAAAATATATAGCATCCATAAAAAAAGGTTAGAGAAAGATTTAATAAAAACTGTCTTCAAAAACTTTCTCTCTTTTCTCAAATTGAACTTAGGAAATAATGAAAGGGAAAATGTGAATCTAATTAAGCAATGTGCACACGAGTCTATACACAAAGACAAACCCATGTTGGGTTTAGCTTGTGACTTTGTTTATTATGAACACTTGACATTCACTTTAATTCAGTCTGGTTTAGGAAATTCCAGTGCCCCATGAGAAGATTTCTTTGAAATCTGTATTTTTTAATAAGCTAGACTGTGATGTTTCACCACTTATAATAATCTCAGTACTATCCCAATTCTTATGTGTGTGTGTATATGTACTGAGAGTCATAGGGAAAGAGTTTTTATCTATTTCAATATTTTCCTTTACAGTTTTTGTCAAAATTTTGGCTTTCTTAAATTATCTGATAGTAAGAGATGATCAAAGTCCAAAACAAATGAATGGAAGCATTGTAATTGTGTTTCCCCTACTCTACTGCAAGAGATGTTGAAGTCCTACCCTAACCTTTGTTCCTTTGAATGTGACTCAATTGGAAACATGGTCAAGTTCATATAAGGTCATGAGGGGACCTCATTAAAATATTTGTTAAAGGGAAATTAAGGCCCCAAAACAGACACTCATAGAGGGAACATGAAGTGGAGACATAGAGAGTGCTACCCACAAGTCAGTGACGGAGCAATCAGAAGCAAGAGAGACTCATGGAAAAGATCCTCAAATGGACTGTACCCTGATTTTGCATTTTGAGCTTCCAGAACTGTGAGATGATGTGTTTCTAATGCTTAGATCACCCAGTTGGTGGTACTCTGTTATACCAGCTCCAGGAAATGAGGACAAGGAATACTTCAAACATGTTAAGCATTTATACAAATTCTGTGAAATAAAAGATTTTTATATAAAATATAAAATCTTTTAAATTATAGTTGTGGGACTAACCTCAGCTTCTTTCAACCTCCACTACATATATCAGCAAGTGCTGTTAATGCGACTTATCAAAGGGATGTCAAGAATTAGAAAATATTTTCCTTTTTAGGGGAATAAAAACTGTAAATTCAGTCCAATGTTATGTTAAAGTTTGCAATCTGCTTAAGTTTATGTAATCTGCTTATAACATTCTATTTCTGAGCAAGTCTCCACATAAAGACTTTTTAAAAAATAAGCATTGTGCTAACATATCTCCATGTGTTGTTTTTACAGAGTTCCTTTCTCAGCTCATACATAATAAAGCTCTGCTTATGAACCTCTGATTTTCTCAGTAATTATTTCTGGAACCATGGTCAATTTGGCTTTGTGTATAGTGAGTCAAAATTTGTTCATTATCTACTTATATGACTCACATACTGTCCCTCCTGGCATGGAAATATCTTTTTTATTTTTGTTTGTCTTTTAAGATAATATTTAATGTTTTACTTTCTAGCAATTGAAATGATTTTTTATTGTTTCCCTTTATCAAAAAATGACAAACATCATCAGCACAGTTTTAATTAATATATTTCTGAAAGTATGTATCACTTCCATGTTATTAGTTTTGCCTTTGTATTTTTACTTCCTTGAGTATACATTTTATTCCCTCTGAATATTTTCCATGAAGGCACTGGTGAGTGTTTGGCAATTTGTTATTCAATGCTTTGGCAGCAAATGAAGCCGTAAATAGATAAGCAGGGGTGGTGGACTGAATAGTGTTCATCAAAGTGATCTACATTTTAATACCTGAAACTTGTGAATGTTACTTTATAAGACAAAAGTGAGTTTTGTGGATACCATTAACTTAAGACTTCAAGGTGGGGAGATTATCATAGATTTTCTAGGCGGGCCCTAATTCACAAATGGGGCTTCCTTGGTGGCTGAGTTAAGAATCCACCTGCCAATGCAGGAGAGGCAGGTTTGATCACCGGGTTGGGAAGATCCCCTGGAGAAGGAAATGGCAACCGACTCCAGTATTCTTGCCTGGAAAATCCCACAGACAGAAGAGCCTAGCAGGCTACAATTCATGGGGTCAAAAAGAGTCAGATGCATCTTAGCAACTAAACAGCAACAACAAATGCACTCACTGTTTCCTTATGAATGGTAGATAAAAGCAAATTTGACTACATAGGAGAGGAGAGGATGGTGTTACTGATCAGGTCTCTTGGCCTTCTTAATCGATAGAACTTGATCAGAGGCCAGGAAATTCAGGCGAGGCTTTTTCGGGGGCCCTGTTCTAGCAGCGGGAATGAGAACAAACAATAGGTTCCCTGGCTGGTTCCTTAGATGGGGTGATGTTAGGGGTGTGTCCAGGGGTAGACTGGAGGCATGGTTTAGATGTTCTGTCCACAACAGATGGTGATGTGTGCAGGGGACATGCACGGTGCACTGCTTTTGCTCCTGACACCCTGATTGCTTCACGCTCCTCAAAAGTGGCAGTTGGGTTTTTTGGTCTCTTTGTATATTTGGGGTCCATATTTTCCCCAACTGTGCATGCATGCAGTTATTTTTCATCCCGTTTTGTTGCTAGAGAAGACTTATGTCCAGCTGCAAGCACTGTAGTATTTAAACAAAGTGCCCTGGGTCCCAAGCCACTCTCAGTGTGATAATACTGCTTCTGGCTGGAAACCTGGAGAGAGGAACTGTAGGCCAAGGAAGGAAATAAGGAATGAAGCTCTAGAAACTGGGAAAGCTGTTTCCTCTTCTGAAGGGGAAGAGATTGTGCTGACACTTTGATTTGGGCCCATTGTAAAACATTTCTCCCCTCCAGTTTTCAAAACTGTAAGAGAATAGATGTGTGTTTATTTGAACCACCAAACTGAGTGTTTTTTTTTAAACCACAAGTAACTGGTAATTTGTTATACACCATAGACAACTGACAGAGCCAGGCTCCTGTGAGGAGGTGACCATATCTACTTATGAAGAAGAAGGCACCTCCCTGAGTAGCAGGTCATTCATACTGTGTGGGTTGATTAGAATTAGGAAAATGAATGTGGAAGGAGATGAGATGGTGAATTAAGGAGTAGGAGTAAGGAAGGCAGAGCTGGAAGAACAAGAAGGGAATGGTGGGCATATGACTGCTTGGACCTTGTAATGACAATCTTTCCTTAACCTTCCCTGCCATGAATCCCTTGTGAAAAGTGGGAGTGCTTTGAATCCCCTAGCTCCTGTGAGAGTGCTTTGTAAATCACAGATTTAAGGAAGTGTTACTTAATACTCAAGTGACAAAATGCAAAATACAGAAGAGAAACTTCTTATATCCCTTTGATCAGGGAAACAAATACAGTTTAAGTCCAATAAAATACAGTGAAAAAGACTACCTCAGTCATCATAAGAAATATGTAAGGTGGGTACTTCAGCAAGAATGAACATTGCTGCTAAATCGCTATTAAGACGGTGGGTTCCACCCATGGTAATCATGAAGCCCTGTCTGTGAGTGTATTTTCAGGCAGCAATTATGACTGATGGAGCCTGGAGCCAAAAATTCAGGCAAGTCTGCTCATGATCTCAAATTTGTGATAAATGGATGAGATTTTTAAGTGACTGTAGAAGTCTTGTGTCATCAATGCAGGGTTGGGCTTCCCTAAGGGCTCAGCTGGTAAAGAACCAGCCCGCACTATGGGAGACCTGGTTTGATCCCTAGGTTGGGAAGATCTCCTGAGAAGGGAACAGCTACCCACTCCAGTATTCTGGCCTGGAGAATTCCATGGACTGTATAGTCCATGGGGTTGCAAGAGTCAGACACAACTGAAAGACTTTGACTTTTACTTTCACTAGGACTCAATATGAAATAATTAACCCTCTTTCAAAAATAATAAGTAAATCTTAAGATCTTATGGACTTTTAGTTATTGTCTAGAGTCACAATGGAAAAAGTGAGAGACTTTGTTTTCTTGGGCTCCAAAATCATTGGAGATAGTGACTGCAGCCATGAAATTAAAAGATGTTTGTTCCTTGGAAGAAAAGCTGTGACAAACCTAGACAGCATATTAGAAATACAGAGACATTACTTTGCTGACAAAGGTTCATCTAATCAAAAGCTATGGTTTTTCCAGTAGTCAAGTATGGATGTGAGAGTTGGACTACAAAGAAAGCTGGATGCTAAAGAATTGATGCTTTTTAACTGTGGTGTAAGAGAAGACCCTTGAGAGTCCCTTGGACTGCAAGGAGATCCAACCAGTCCATCCTAAAGGAAATCAATCCTGAATATTCATTGGAAGGGTTGATGCTGAAGCTGAAGTTCCAGTACTCTGGCCACCTGCTGGGAAGACCTGACTCATTTGAAAATACCCTGATGCTGGGAAAGATTGAAGATGGGAGGAGAAGGGGACAACAGAGGATGAGAAGGTTGAAGGCATCACTGACTCGATGGACATGAGTTTGAGAAAGCTCTGGGAGTTGGTGACGGACAGGGAAGCCTAGCTTGCTGCTAAATTGCTATTAGGATGGTGGGTTCCACCCATGGTAATGATGAAGCCCTGCCTGTAAGTGGATTTTCAGGCAGTAAATAATCACTGATGGGGTTGCAAAGAGTCAGACATTCCTGACAGACTGATCTGAACTGAGAGTCACATGCTCCTTTCTCAAAAGTTGCTTTGAAGGGAAAGTGAAAGTGAAGTTGCTCAGTCGTGTCTGACTCTTTGCGACCCCATGGACTGTAACCTACCAGGCTCCTCAGTATATGGGATTTTCCAGGCAAGAATACTGGAGTGGGTTGCCATTTTCTTCTCCAGGAGATCTTCCCAACCCAGGGATTGAACCTGGGTCTCCCGCATTGTAGGCAGATGTTTTACCATCTGAGCCACCAGCACAAATCTGCTTTGAGGGGAGGAGCCCACTATTTTTCCATCATCTCCATTCCCTTGTCAGGTAATTTTAAGTATAATAAATACATCTGTGAACTTAGATTAAGAAAAGTACTTGACTCATCAGAGACTGTGATGAAATAGGACCAGACTGAGTTTCTGGAGCAAATTGCTAATTAGAAATTATTCCCACACACAGAAGGAGATTTCAGCAAACTGTGTTTGCCAGTCATCAGACTATGTTCTTTTTCCTGTATTATCAAACCCTTCCCGACTGAATCTCTCCATCTTGTACTCAGAACCCCTAACACAAACAAAGCCCACAGTAGCAAGTAACTCTGGTTTGAAGAGAAAGAGTACACAAAATTTGTAGTTAGTTCATTGATATTTGTATTTCAGCTCCTAGATGGTAATTTTTAACAGGAAAAATTAGGACTTTTAAAAATAATCACAAAAGTTTTTATTTAACATAATTATTGAAGGAACCAATAAGGTAATAAGATCTTACAAACAGCTCAAAGGAATGTCTGAAGAACAAACATATAGTTAGTCAATCAGGAATGATAAGTGAATTTGCCAAGAGATAAAATATTTAAAACCTATGGGAGTATAAAATATGATATTTAAATTTATTTGTAATTTTTAATTAAAATATAGTTGATTTATAGTATATTCATTTCAGGTATATAGCAAAGTAACTCAATTTATGTATATATGTGTGTGTGTGTGTGTGTGTGTGTGTGTATGTATATATTTATTTATTGGGCTTCCCTTGTGGCTCAGCTGGTAAAAAAATCTGCCTGAAATATTGGAGACCTGGGCTCGATCTCTGGGTTGGGAAGATCCCCTGGAGAAGGAAAAAGCTACCCACTCCAGTATTCTGGCCTAGAGAATTCTAGGGACTGTATAGTCCATGGGGTTGCAAAGAGTCAGACACGACTGAGCGACTTTCACTTTACAGACATACATATATGTTTAGATAGATATGCGTGTGTGAACACAGATGTATTTGTGTGTGTGTACATACACTGACTTCACTCTGTATGATAATCTCTAGGTCTATCAATGTTGAGGCAAATAGCATTATTTCATTGTTTTTCTCTGAACAATATTCCACTGTGTATATATACCACTTTGTTTTTGTCCATTCATCTATTGATAGACACTTAGGTTGTTTCCGTGTCTTGGCTATTGTAAACAAGAGTTTTGTGAATATTGAGGTACAAGCATCTTTTCTAATTGCAATTTTCTCTGATTTTATATGCCCAGGAGTGAGTTCACTGGATCATATGGTAACGTTATTTGTAGTTTTTTCAAGAACTTCCATACTCTTCTCCATTGTGGCTGCATTAATTTACATGTCCAGTGACAACATAGGAGTGTTCCTTTTTCTCCATATCCTTTGCAGCATTTATTGTATGTAGTCTTTTTGATGATGGCCATTCTCATTAGTGTGAGGTGATACCTAATTTTAGTTTTGATTTGCATTTCTCTGATAATTAACAATTTCCCACATACCTTTTGGTCATCTTTATGTCTTCTTTGAAGAGCTATCTGTTTAGATATCTGCCCATTTTTTGATTTTTATGTTAAAGTATATGAGCTGTTTTTATGTGTTTTGAAGTTAAGTCCTTGTTAGTTCCATCATTTTCTCCTGTTCTGTAGGTTTTCTTTTTGTTTATGATTTATATTGCTGTGCAAAACTTTTAAGTGTGATTAAGTCTCATTAGTTTTAATTTTTTTTAATTTCCATTACTATAGGAGACAGATCAAAAAAAATATTGCTGTGATTTTTATATCACAGACTGTTCTGCCTATGTTTTTCTCTAAGTTTTTAAGTATTTGCTCTTACTTTGTGTCATTGATCCATTTTGAGTTTATTTTTGTATATGATGCTAGAGGGGCTTCCTGGGTGGCTTAGTGGTGAAGAATCTGTCTGCCAATGGAGGAGATGTGGATTTGATGCCTGGGTTGGGAAGCTTCCCTGGAGAAAGAAATAGCAACCCACTCCAGCATTCTTGTCTGGGAAATCCCATGGACAGAAGAGCCTAGTAGGGCTCCATGGGGTCACAAAAGAGCCAGACACAACTTAGCAACTAAACAAGAATGATGGTGTTAGAATATGTTCTAATTTCTTTTTTTTTTTTTCACATAAAGCTGTACAGTTTTGCCAGCACCACTTATTGAAGAGATTGTCTTTTATCCATCATATATTCTGAATGCTTCCTATGTTGTAGATAACTGATCAAAAGTGTATGGGGGTTTTCTATTTTATTCCATTGATGTGTACATTTGTTTTTGTGCTAATACCATACTGTTTGATAACTGTAACTTTGTAGTTAGTTTTAAGTCAGTGAGCCTGATTCCTCTAGCTCTGTTCTTTTCCATGTAAAACATTTTTTCATATCTAAAAAGCAATGTAAATCACCTATGTTGAGAGTAAATCCTAAGATTTCTCAACACAAAGGAAACATTTTTCTTTTTATTATTTTGTATCTATATGAAATCATGGATGTTCACTAAACTTATTGTAGTATCATTTCATGATGCATGTAAATGAAATAATTAGTTGTACACCTTACACTTACAAAGTAAAATCTACCTTTCTGTACTTCAAGTCCAATTTCCAGAAATTCCATTTTGATAACTAAAGAGCCTGTTAGTTTAATTCCTAAAAATTATCATATTTTCCTACCATAAAATTTATAAGTAACTTAAAAATAAAATAGTTTTTATTCTAACAAATATAACTTATACTTAAATAGATATCTATATGCATACTTAACAAATATATATATATAATTTAAACTCAGATTAATTTATATTACATTCTAATTATCATCGATTATTACTGAAATATTCTCTAAAAATTTTAGTGTCTCGAAATGTCAATGTTTTACTCATGTACTGAACAATTACATTTAAGATTAAACATATACCAGATACTGTTCTAAATAGTAGATACAAATATGCTTGACCTCATAAAGGAGACAGTTTAGAAAAGGGAACCATACAAGACAAAATAACCAATTAAGTGAACTATCTATAAACTGAAGTGCAGAAAAAGGCATAGTATTTTAAAAAGGAGTTTATGAAGGGAACTATTTCATAAGGTAGACAAAAAGCATCTCTGAATAGTAAACATGTCAAATTAAAAGATTAATAAAAAAAATTTAAAGACTAGGTTAAAACATTTTTCTTGAAGTGGAAATAGAAAATGCAAAGGAGTTTGAAGTTGGAATGAACTTGATATATTTGAGGGTATGAAAAAAAAAATCTAAGTTACCAAAATTTGGTTGTTAAGAGAGATGAGTGAAAGCAGATTGAGTCACAGGGATAGATATGGATGAAAATGTGTAAAATCTAGAAGATCTTAGTAAGGAATTTGTGTCTTCTCCTACATTCAATGAAAAACCATTGAGTTTTTTTTTTTCTTCCAGTTATATTGAGATATAGTTAACATATGGCAATGTATAAATTTAAACTGTGCAGTCTAATTATTTGACATATACATCATGAAATCACCACCACAAGTTTAGAGAACATCTATCATCTCATATTAAAAAAAAGGAAAAGAAAACAAATTCCCTGTGATGCTAAATCTTAGGATTTATTCTAATAACAGCATTCATATAATATATAACAGGTTTATTATATTTATAATATTGTATATTATATCCCTCCTACTTATTTACCTTAAAACCAGAAGTTTGTACCTCTTGACTCCCTTCATCCAATTACCCCTGGCCCCACAGCCTGCCTTTATTAACCACAAATCTGGTCTGTTTTGCTATGAGTTTGCTTATTTGTTTTTGAAATATAATTGACATACAACACTATTTTCGTTCCTGTTAGACACATACTGTTTTAATATTTTTATACATTTCAAGGGGATAACCATGGTAAGTCTAGTTATCCATCTATCAACATAAAAATACAGTGTATAATTATTGACTGTATCCTCTGCACTGTACTTTTCATATCTATGACTTTACTTTGTAACTTGAAATTTGTGCCTCTTAATCTCCTTAACATATTTTTCTTCTATGCTTGCTCCCTCTACCACTGGCTGTCACCTGTTTGTTTTCTGGTATCTATGACTTTATTTTGGTTCAGTTATGTTTGTTTACTTATTTAACTTTTTAGATTCCACATATAAGTGAAATTGTATATGTCTTTTTCTGACTTATTTCACTTAGCATAATACCCTAATAATAATAGGTCCAACCATGTCACAAACAGCAAGATTCTCTGTTTATGACTGAGTAATATTTCAGTGTGTGTGTGTGTGTGTGTGTGTGTGTGTGTGTGTGCATGCATATGTGTGTGTTTATACCACATCCTCTTTGCATATTCTTGTATTGAGCAGTTAAGTTGCTTCCATATCTTGGCTAATATAAACAATAATGCAGTAACATAAAAGTACTTGCATATTTTCCAACTAGTATGTTTTTTATTCTTCAGGTAAATACCCAGGAGAGAAATTGTTGGATCATGTGGTAGTCCTATTTTTAAGTTCTTGAGGAATCATCATTCTGTTTTCCAAAGTGGCTGCACCTACTTGTATTCCCACCTATGGTGCATCAGAGTTCCCTTTTCTTTGCATCCTCAGCAACGCTTGCATGTTGTGTTACTATCTTTGTGATGAAAGCAAAATATAAACAATATTTGTTTACATACAAACAGATGTTTGTGAGCTGGTATCTTGTTGTGGTTCCGACTTGCATTTATCTGCGATGTTGAGCATCTTTTCATGTGCCTGTTGAGCCTCTTTATGTGTCTTCTTTGGAAAATATCTATTCAGATTCTTCTGTGTATCTCTAATTGTGTTGTCTGTTTTTTTGATGTGGAGTTGCATAAGTTCTTTGTATATTTTGGATATTTACTCCCTATTGGAAATATTGCTTGCAAATATCTACTCTCATTCAGTAAACAGTAATTTGTTTTGTTGATAGTTTCCTTTGTTGTGAAAAAGATTTTTAGTTTGTAGTCCCATTTTCTTAGTTTTGATTTTGTTTCTCTTGTTGAGGAGATATATCTGAAAAAATATCACTAAGACTGATGCCAAAACATATTGCCTAGGTTTTCTGTTAATACTAAAAGTTTCATGGTTTGGGGATTTTAAATGTTTAATCTATTTTGAATTTAGTTTTCCATATGGTGGGATAAAGCATTCCAGTTGGATTCTTTTGCTTGCCCTGTCCACTTTTCCCAATACATTAATTGAAGAGACTATCTTTTCCTCATTGGATATTCTTGCCTACTTTGCTGTATATCAGTTGCCCACATAACTGTTGTTCATTTATGGGCTCTCAGTTATATACCATTGAGCTGTGTGTCTGCTGTTTTTGGAATAACTCTAACAATGGTGGTAAAAGATCAATACTCAGAGAACCATTAGATACTGATGAAAGAAACTGACAATGGCACAAACAGGTGGAATGATATATAATGATCATGAGTTGGAGGAACTCATGTTGTTAAATGACCATACTACCCAGTGTAATATACAGCTTCAATACAATTCCTACCAAAACATCAATGTATTCTTCACAGAACTAGAAAAAATAATTCTAAACTTTGCATGGACGCACAAAAGACCTTAAATAGACAAAACAGTCTTAAAAAAAAAAGAACAAAGCTGGAGGTATCATGCTCCTTGATTTCAAATTATACTACAGAACTACAGTGATCAGCACTCTACGGTACTGACACACAAAACATTGAAGAATTGTAAGCAGTGGTATGACCTAATTTTTGCAAGTTTTGCACTTAAACAAACAAACAAAAATTAATGTGATGCTACTCATAGGAAGGCAGATTGGCTGTGTGAATGTGATTTAAGGTTGACATCAGAGATCAATTTAGGAGTTTTTGTAGGAATAATCTAGTTTTTGATAATAATGTCTGAGATTAGAATGTTATCCATTGAGGTAGAAAAAAATAAAGTTGAAATTACAGTATAAGTGAAGAAGGAACACAGAAGGGTGATTTTTTTTTTTTACTTTCTTGACTAACATGCAAGAAATAATATTATACCATTTACTAACAGAGGCATAAATGAAGGTGATATCAGAGAATCTGTGTGTATATTTGTATTCATGTGTGAAATAAGAGGTTAACTTTGGAATTTTAATATTCAGAATGTGGAAGATATTTAAATGAGGTAAAAATAAATCATCTGAACTATACCTTTGAGAGGTATTGTCTTGAGATCAGCTCACAAGTGTAGACAGAAAAGAGCAGAGCATCTGGGACAACTATTGGGTGCTAAATTTTTTAGAGATTGCTAGTATTAGCATATATTTGAATGCTGGGGAACTATCTAAAACAAGAATACTAAGATGTAAGACAGAGTCAGATTACCAAAATATACTGTACTTTTAAAATTTTCATTATGAACAATTTTCAGTTCATTTCACTCACTCAGTGTCTGACCCTTTGAGACCCCATGAATTGCAGCATGCCAATATTCCCTGTCCATCACCAACTCCCGGAGTGTACCCAAACCCATATCCATCGAGGTGGTGATGCCATCCAGCCATCTCATCCTCGGTCTTCCCCTTCTCATCCTGCCCCCAATCCTTCCCAGCATTAGGGTCTTTTCCAATGAGTCAACTCTTCACATCAGGTGGTTCAGCTTCAACATCAGTCCCTCCAATGAACAGCCAGGACTGATCTCCTTTAGGATGGACTGGTTGGATCTCCATGCAGTCAAAGGGACTCTCAAGAGTCTTCTCCACCACCACAGTTCAAAAGCATCAATTTTTGGTGCTCAGCTTTCTTCACCTTCCAATTCTCACATCCATACATGACTAATGGAAAATCCATAGCCTTGATTAGATGAACCGTTGTTTGCAAAGTAATGTCTCTGCTTTTCAAGATGCTGTCTAGGTTGGTCACAACTTTCCTTCCAAGGAGTAAGCATCTTTCAATTTCATGGCTGCAGTCACCACCTGCAGTGATTTTGGAGGCTAAAAAAATAAAGTTTGACACAGTTCCACGTTTCCCATTTATTTCCCATGAAGTGATGGGACCAGATGCCAAGATCTTAGTTTTCTGAATGTTGAACTCTAAGCCAACTTCTTCACTCTCCTCTTTCACTTTCAGCAAGAGGCTTTTTAGTTCCTCTTCACTTTCTGCCATAAGGGTGGTGTCATCTGAATATCTGAGGTTCTTGATATGACTCCCAGCAATCTTGATTCCAGCTTGTGCTTCTTCCAGCCCAGCATTTCTCATGATGTACTCTGCATATAAGTTAAATAAGCAGGGTAACAATATACAGCCTCGATGTACTCCTTTTCGAATTGGGGGCCAGTCTGTTGTTCCATGTCCAGTTCTAACTGTTGCTTCCTGACCTGCATATAGGTTTCTCAAGAGAAAGGTCAGATGGTCTGGTATTCCCATCTCTTTCAGAATTTTCCATGGATTGTTGTGGCCCACACAGTGAAAGGCTTTGGCATAGTCCATAAAGTAGAAATAGATGGTTTTCTGGAACTCTTTTGCTTTTTTGATGATCCAGCAGATGTTGGCAATTTGATCTCTGGTTCCTCTGCCTTTTCTTTTTTTTTTTTTTAATTTTTTTTATTTATTATTATTTTTTT